>JAHWXV010320413.1:0-14372 GCA_024586415.1 Phrixothrix hirtus
TTATTATTAAAATAAATAATTAAATATTTAAAATAAATTAGTGTACATAGTTACTTATAAATAAGTGTAGAATTAAGGGAATATAAATAAACATTATAAAAATAATTACCTAGTTTCGTTACAAATTTTTATTTCAAAATTTTCTTTCGGTACTTTGATGATCCTCGTTCGTATATGTTTCTTTTAATAGATACAATATTCAAGGATAAATGATTGAGAAATTTTGATTCGCCTGTGTTTTCAGTGACAGATGGTATTTATTCTTCTTCATAATATCTGTCTATGAAAAGTTTAACAGTAAAAAAAACTAGTCCGCTCGCCGTATAGAGTGGTCTAATTTTCTTTTAAGCTTTCTTGTGCTGCATCTTACGCTCGTTCTATATAGTAGCAGTGGATTAGGTGTAGTTCAAATAATCCCGCAAGTGAATAAAGCCGAGCGTGTTTTGACATGGATTCCTTTGACCTTACGTCCTTTGCGAAAGTTGTGGAAACAGGTATCAAGTTCCAGTGCGTAGTGGGAGCTGGAGATGTTGCCGAAATCAAAAGTCTGCTGCAACAACTTCCCAAAGACGGCATAGGTTATTTTGCAATAAACATCGAGGCAGTACAGCCCAAGAGCGCGACCGTGAACCCCAAGAGGAAGGCCGTCTCGATCTTCCAACGTGAGTGTGACCCTGCCAGTAAAGACATCACGAGAGACTCGCGCAACCTTTCCGCGAGTACAAAGTGCTCTTCAGACGAAGAGGTTCTCCAAAGCACCCCCATGTCAGCTTCAAGAAAACGAAGAGTAGGAAGAGAGCAGATAATACACCGGGCACACGATAGCCCAGCATCCAAGCTGGGAACAACACTTCGTTTCGATGCGCTTCAAGAAGCAGAGTCTGAAACCAGCGTAGCGGCTGTAGAACTGCCTAAAGTTTGAACTCCATCTTAACCGAACTCGTAAAAAGACTATTAGAAATCTCTAAAGTGAAGAACACGGCATTGGGAATCAGTGTGCAACCGAAGAGTGCGATGTATCACGAAATATCTTAGTTATTTCAAGATCATGTGTCATAAACATCAACTAGTGCGTAAAAAGAGGCTGAAGGTAGTCCTAAGAGTGCTACCTGAAACCATACCGGACAAGGAGATCCTAGAGGACATCTTAAGATAATATCTTGCGGTAGCATCTGTGTGGAGAATGCGTTGGTGAAAAGAAACTCCCAATGCCGCTAAACTTCGTTGATCGCAAAAACACAGCATAGAGGGCAGTGGTTTTCACGGTACGGTTGTGGTACTTACACAGAGGAGTATGAGTACACCCAACGGCACTGCTATATAGAACTGAGGCGTGTTAAGTCCAGCTACAACTGCCTCGCTGGAGAGTGCGTGAAGTCCAGAGAAACTCTTGGTAAGTGTATAAACTTCGCGACCGAACACACCGCGAACTATAAAAGGCGTTCGCAGTTCCCACAGATACAAAAGACCTCACCTTGTTACCTTGTGCTTCAGCTAGTGTTGCAATGTCGGGCGCATTCTATGCAAAGATAACAAGCTCCAGGCCTCCGAAGAAGACCGCGAAAATAAAGACACAGATCCGGCTACGCCACATTTAACCTGAACATCACAAAACCGTTTGCGATTGCATACATTATCGTTGAGGCAAGGCAGGTAGTGAACAGCTTCGTCAAGGGCATCTCCAAGATCGTAAGTGCCCTCACCGAAGTCCTCAAGGTGTTCGAACTAGCCACCTCGTCTCAACGGGAAGGGAAGCTGCAGTGAGCGACGCTAACAGTTTACTTAATAAACAAATTCCATCCGGCCACGCCTATTAGGATGAAGGTAATAAGAGATAGCATACTTTGGTGCACCGTTGCCCATAAGTTGGTCGTTCATCGCAAGATTATCCGTTGCAAGATTTATTAACAAAAAACATTTCGTATCAACTTTCCTACAGTTACATGACGTTGTATATCCTTTTTTACATTTAATGAAATAATATTAAGCAACGCTCCAGGAATTGCATCCTTGGTTTTTTCATTGGAGTAAACCCAACATTACTTCCCTTCCAACCTTGCTCCTGCGAATTTTTTCGGTTTCACACTTTGTTGTACTTAATAAGCTTTAAATGCGTGATAACGAGGAGCATCATTCGTAGGTGGCCGAGTAACAATATTTACAGAGCTTTTTGTTATGAATCTTCCGAATTATTAATAACGCAGTGTGTAAGTGTTTTTCTCCGCAACAGTACAAAATTTTTGTTTTACTTGTGTTAAAAGAACAGATGCAGATTCAACTGAATTTTAAATGACATTCTACTGAATTTTTAAACATTTAAACAAATACAACCACACTTATAAAGAAGGAAATGCCGCAATGTGCCCCCCTCTGATTTTGATAAAATTTTATGTATAGATTCTTTGGGTGAAAGTGAGTGACATATATTTGTTTATATCTGCTGTAAAGCCTGTTTAGGGCTAAATAACTCAAAAACTAATGCTTGTAGAAAAGTATTGAAAAATTGACACTACATCTATTTTATGCGCACTTTTACTTTAGCTATACAATTTTTTTGAAACCCTAGCCAAACCACCCTTCAAACCCCAATTTAGGGGTTATCTCGTAACTCCGGCATAAAAATAATGTATAATAATTCTACACATCAAAAGAACAGTTATAAATTTCAAGTTCTTTGAATATATTTATAACTTCGAATTTCACGCATTATATTTGATTACTTATTACTATTATAAAAACATTACATCAGAAAGTTTCACTTGTTTGTATTTCGGTTAAAATGACAATTTTACCTTATGCTTAAATAGATTAAAAATCTACCCTAACACTTAACACCTTTTACTTTCTCTTACCTATATGAAATGTAATAGTTATGTTTTCGGTAAAAATTTTCGATGTCCAGTTTTTAAGGTCCCCTGAGTTTGAACGATTTTTTTTAAACTTACTACGTTTCATACGCCTTATACCCGAACTAATCGGTTTCTTTGAAAAAATTTCGAAGCGAGTTATTAAGGCAAATCTCCGGAGTTAAGAAGTTTCGCGTGACAAGATGGGTGACCGTTATAATTATCATTCCCAAAATAAACGTAAATAATAATTTAATCATTTCTGGACATTATGCATATCTATATACGTAAGAGAATGTCGTGTGTTGTCTCACACTAGATTTCTTTTTAATATTATACAGAGTTGATTTACTGATTCCAAATTTTCTTACATTGTCTGTCCCGTCTGCTTTCTGAGAAACAATTATCGTAACATGTTTTCACATTGGAGTCAGTTTGCTAGATACTAAATTGCTAGAAGTTACATGAAAGAATTGAAGATAGAAAAATATAGGTTCATGGATTACTTGCAGTGACAGCGTAACTTCATCGGGCGTTCAGACTACGGAGAAGTGAGTAAACTTAATTGTACACCTACATATCTGGACAATTACTTATAAATAAATTAATAAGTTTTTCATGTTTTAGATTATCGGATCCATTATTTGACTTGTAGTACATCCCATACTTGACAGATGTATCAGTTATTGAGTGTACACAGTATAAAACCTTTTAGGTCACTTTTGGTATGTTATAAGTACTACTATGCTGTAACCTAATACCTGACATTTTCCCCAAACCATTAAAGTAAATTTTTGACATGTATTTTTAACCATATATTTAAATATTGAATATACAAATAATGTAAAACTAATGAACTTCTTCATTTTAAGCGCTACATGGCACTTGTTAACAAGTGTCATGCCATGCTAAGCTTGTATAAAATTTTGTACGAGGGCGGTCTGATTAGTAAGGTAACTAACATAGAGATGGCGCCATAATCTACGCATGCGTGTCATTTATCAAATCTATCATATGTTATAAGACAGCTGTCAAAGTTTCAGCCAAATATGTTGCGTCTTTTGTCTCTTACAGTTATTTAAAGTAAACGTGTTATGTTGTTTTGTGAATACGACAAAAGAGAATTTCGTGCTGTGATTATACACTTCCATATCGTCAGTAAAAAACCAAAGGAAATTAAAGAAGAGTTAAGTTAGATAATGTTCACGGAGAATCTGCGATATCTTTAAAACAGTTTATGTCTGGGTGAATGAATTTAAACGTGGCCGTACAAGTACCGAAGATGAAACAAGATCAGGATGTCCGAAAGAGGCTACCACTGACGAAATGATCACCAAAGTTCATGATCTTGATTTAAATGATCGTCGATTAAAGGTGCGTGTGATAGCAAACACTATAGGTATATCTAAATAACGTGTTGGTCATATCTTACATGAACACTTAGGTATGAGAAAGCTAACTGCGTCAATTTATTACCGTTGACGAAACATGGATACACCACTATACCCCTGAAACAAAAGTTCAAACCAAAAACTGGGTAGAAACCGGTTGCAGTGCACCGAAGAAAGAGAAAGTGGTTCCATCAGTTAACAAGGCTATGGCCATCATATTTTGGAATGCTCGAGGTGTTATCTTCATAGATTATCTGCAAAAGGGCAAAACAATCAGAGGCGAGTACTACGCGTCGTTATTGGACTAGCTGATTGAAAAATTAAAGGAAAAACGACCGCAATAGAGAAGGTGTTGTTTCATCGTGACAATACACCAGCTCATTCATCGAACATTATCACGGCAAAATCAGTTAAATTACGATTCAAAATACTTCGTCATGCACCTTACAGTCAAGATTTAGCTCCATCTGACTTTTCTTGTTTCCAAACTTGAAAAAATGGCTAGGTAGAAAAAGATTTTCATCTAATGAGGAAGTGTTATTATAGTCAAGACATTAAACGACTTGAATATCGTTGGAACAAGTCCATCGAGTTAAAAAGGGGACTAAGTCGAAAAATAAATATAAAAAGCTTGAATGAAGTACCTTCTTATGTACTACTTACCTTAGTTTTCAGACCACCCTCGTATAAAATTTCAAGGTAACGGCTGACCAGATAAAAGAGCATACATTGTATTTCAAATTTAGTATATCTTATTTCATTGGCTAACTGTAACCTTGAAATTTTGTATAGAATTTGATGCAAAATTTACCATAGTGTCTTACAGGTGTAGTAGAAGAAAAGCAGCACGCCTTAGGGTGTTATTCTTAAATTTCAGGCTACTGCAAAAAAATTTGGCGACTATTGGTTTGAAATTATTCAAGTACGATATTTTTAATATCTCAATTTTATTAATTTTTAAGTCTTTTAAAAACAATACTCTAAAATAATGAATTACAGTTAAACGCTTATAAAAAAGCAGTTTTTGATAACGAGAACAAATATCAAACATAGTGAAAGAAATTAAAACAATTATCAATACCTCGTCTAATAAATGAATTATTTACGAAACACTTGATAAACTAAACCTGTATTTAAAATTAAATTAACTTTGTAGAAAATAAGTCATCTCATAATTAATGACGTAAATAAATTTAATTTTAACACAGTTTTTAACCTTAAAAAATTTTACAATGATAACTTATATTTATATAATTAATTCTATAAAAGAACAAATAAATTATTTATAATAGTGCACTCAGGTTCATTAAAATCGTATACGTGTCTATTTATACAATTTTTTATCGCTGCAATACGATGCAGCAAATGTTTCTAGTAATACTACCTAAAACTCAAAACGATAAAACAAATACCGCATTATGTCTATCTCAATATAATCTAATATTGTAGACTAAATAAAACAGAGAATGCAAATAAATTGATTAATTTTGTGTATTCGTTATTTAGATACACGCATTGGTGAAAGTTCAGCTCTTGCGTACCTATGCACCCTCAAGAAGGTCAATCCTGATTACAGCGTAGGTATATCTTACATAATAGAGACTGGGGTAATTTTCTTTGTCCTTAGAGAAAAAGACCATTGATTATTGTAGTCTAACTTAATTCATAACTATATGACGCTAACCTAATATCGGAGATAGATGGGGAGTGATCCAAGTAGACTGCGATCATTTATCAAAGGCCAATCGCTGATGTCGCGCTAGTAAATGATGTCATCTGTCAAAGTGGAGCAGCCGAGGTTCAGAATTTACGCATTATCTTCTATAACATAAATTATCCCCGATAACTCTTCTAGAAAATTTCAACCGTCTATGGTTATTATGTTAAGAGTTCAACATTTTTCTAACATCCATGACGTTACGTTACTCATATCTATTCCTTAATTTCGAAGAAAACTTACGTTACTCTTATTTATTATATGCTTATATAGTACTATTAAATTTTATAAATTATTTGAATTGCAATTTTCTGATTATTCATATTTTAACATACTGACGTATTGTTGTAGCTTTGTATCTATTATGTGGTATTTTGGATAATTAAATATATTAGGTTTTGTGTTTAAACCGTCTAAAGAAAATAATTTAAATTGTACTAATTAATCCGACTAGAAATAACACAAACGAGCAGTATCAAAATTTCAACAAAAACAATGTAAATAAATTTTGTATTGACAAATAAAATGTCTTTGATTCCAATTAAAAATATATTAAAAATATTCACTAAGACAATATTCATTCTAATAATTTAAAAAATTTAAATTTCCATACTTATGACTCATTTCATTTTATTATGTACTAGCTATTATAAATAAATAAATGAACAAATACCCAGTACTCATGTCATTTATTAAGGTTTTGTCATTATATTTAGTTTTATCGCCTCTAAAATAAAATCAGAATAAAAATTTAAAAATCACGAACGTTCTTAATTCACAATAGTTGTAGCATTCGCAACTAATGTGTTTTATTTAAGCGAGCATGATTTCTTATAAGGCCGCGATTCTTGAATGTAGAAGGGAATTGATAGGAAAACAACCACAGTAACATTTAATCAATAAAAAGAGAAAAGTAAATGTAAGAAAATAAGTTAGTCGGCCCCTTATTTTATTTAAATCCAAATTTTCAATAATTTAGTAGTCATAAATAATTAATTGGAACCATTTAATAATAATCTAAAATAAATATAAATAATTAATTTCATTTACCATTAAATGATAGTCACAATATTGAACACACGTTGAAGTAGATTACATGCTTATTTGCAAACGAGTACAAAAAAATAATTTGAAATTTAGCGAAAACATCAAACATCTGCGCGCATACAGTGCACAGTTTGCACACGTATGTGTATTTATAGCAATTTTGATTTTCACTCACAATCAGTTTTCAACATTTGGCCCTATTGCACTAAGCTGTTTTTTGATGATAACACATGTTAGATTCGAGCAGAAAAATCGTTTTTCATCTAAAATTAATTTTAAGTGAATTTTGGCCAACCCACGTTAAGCGAAAATTTGCACTTAGCGTGGGAAATTAATAATAATACCTTTAAAGTTTGTGATTTATTTAAAAATAATAAAAAATGTTGTTTGTACAAGCTTATAAAACTAGAATTTGAATGAATTCCAAATAAATTTAATTAAACACAAATCTTCCAATTAACCTAAAATAACAGCTACAACTATAGAATAAATTCACCAAAAACAGTATGCAACATCAGTTTCATTAATTACTAATGAAAGATAAGCAGTCAACTGCCGTTCTTGTTTAAATGTTTTGGCCGGACAAGGAAAAAATGCGAATTTAGTAACACTAACGAAAAACACCAGTATCGAATTTCAATCAAAGTTGTCGACTCGTTTCATTTAGTCGCATGTGCTTTTTCAAGGAATATAGAATCCTGGCGAAGAACGTCACCGAAGTCTGTCATGTTACTCATTTTAAAGATTGTTCAGTGGTAAATCTGACAATAGGTTCTTTATAATAAACTTTCACTGTGTTTGCTACAATCAGGTCATCAGTGAATTTGTATGGCGGAAACCTAATTATAAATTAGAATAAGTGGACGCCCAAAAACCTTTCGGTAATATTAATTAAGTCTATTCGAGAATACCTTGTAACGTATATGCAAAGAATACAGTAATTTTCCCATTAGCAAGTGTTTATGGTGATAATTGTTCACATTTTAAATGCATCTTTGAACTTGTTTATTAGGATGAAATTTAACCGTTTATTTTTGTATATATCATTTACTATTGCATATGTAATATAGTATTCGATTCTAATTCAACCTTTTTTATAATAATATGTAATATTATTAAAACGAAAATTATTCATAGACTCAAAGAAATTTTAAAGAATGTCTTGAAATATGCTTTTGCCATAGTGGTGCTAAACTTTGAAAGCGAACTATGCGCGAAAATCAAAAATACGAATCTCAGGACTGTAAATTGATTCTATATAGATGGATGACCTTGTAAAAGACACATGAATCGAATTAGTGTATTTGAATATGTAAGTACTCTTTGTTAGTGTATTGAATTTAATTTAGACGGAAATTACAGACAATCGATTGAATATAAGTGAATCTAGTAACTTGACTATCATCTTTGTTCCACTTCCACAGCAGGAATTTAATTTTTGCCACAAAAACTTAAAAAAGACCATTTATACTTTTCGGCCAGTATTTAAAGTGGGTTATTATCATTATTGATGCGCTGTTAAGATTTTTTTGGAAATGGCGTTGATAAATCAAAATTTCTTTACTAACATTATCTTAGATGGAGATTTATCTTCACCATCAACTAAATCTTGTAAAAGGCATGCCCTAAAAATCTCTTATTAAATCACAAAAACGAAAAAAAACTCGAATAAAGAAAATAAAAACTTACTACGACTTATGCCGCGCATGGTACACTGAAATCGAAAATACATTATTTATTTTGTGGTTGAGACTTCGAGATGCGGAAATTCCCTTAGCGCTCTTGGACTAGAACTGTCATATAATCATTTCGCCATACCCAGTAAAATCTTGCCGAATCTGGAGGAGCAGCGATTTTTAACGTGCCAAACATCACATTGACCCGGGACCTACGATTTTACTTCCTTATCCGACAAGGGAGCATGCTTTTTAAATTTTTATCGGCTGAAAAATTTACCGACCTCGATCGGGTTTGAACCCACGTCGCTTGGATGCTAATCACTGCACCATTTGGGGCCATCAGATCGAAAATATATTAAATTAGTATAAAATAAAAGAAATTAATGACTTGGTTGCGTTGGTTGTGCAGTGAAGCTTATAGCGTACGTAGGTTGAAACTTAAACTCCGCGACAACTCTTTTTATCGACGAATTGCAATTTGGGCTCAGATCTAAGGACAACCTACAGAAAGCCATAGCTAAAAAATATTCAAGAACTTCGTCCAGAATTTTGATACGCTAAAATACAACTCATGTTACAAATACACGATATGTTCGCTTTATCATAGCTTGCAGATCACTAGGCTTCAGATATGCTTAAAAAATTGTTCTTGTTTATTTGAAAATCATACCGACTAACTGTTTTTCAGATGCATTTGGCATCGCTGGAATGCGATAAGAGTCGCGACGATTAATATTAGTTCATGATTTCGTCGCTTGAAATGCTTAAACATTGCTGTAAATGGTTTACTACTTTTTTAAGTAACTTTAACTCTATGTGAGTCCCCTAAAATTATTTTATAGACATGTAGAATCTTTTATTCCTATAAAACATTTAGGGTTTACGAATAAAGACTGATGGAAAGCTATTTCCCTGCTTCCTATTTTGAAGGATGTGCTACGCTCCAGGACAAATTATGAATTTCTCCTTTTTTGATGTCAGCATCAGCCATTTTAAGGATATTATAGTATCATATATAAAACTAGTTTCGTTGCTATGAACGTCTCTCTTGCATCATCTTATTGCTATGCAAATTGTTATCTGAAGTTACCGATTATGATAAAGTAAACTGGTTAAATACGCCTCACAATTTTAGAATAAAACAAAACTTTTGGTATGCATATATAAGATATCTGAGAAATAAGGCACATTACTTCACGAGCAGATATATCTTGGTATGCATGACAAAAAGCAATAACAATATTTTCCATATATTATATAACTTTTGAAATATTTGCAATAAAGTATAGAGTCCGACCCTGCATGTTAGTATAGACGACTGTAGTCTGTTATAAAATAATTTGACTATTATAATCCTAGCTATTTTTCTAGATCACTTCAACGACTCATGCTAGATGTTATTTATATCAAACGTAGTAAACTTGTACGACAAATTTAACTATTAACAAAGAATTTTAACCAATATTTTGAGTTTAAAATGTCTTTAACTTATTTATAATCTACATATTTATTAATTCTATAACATAAAAATTAATTTAAGATTTTCTTGTTCAAAATTTTCAAAGTTTTCAAGACACAAATTAGCAGAAAACAATCATTTGAAGTATGTGTTTATACCGTAAGAAAATCAGGAAAAATGGTTTTAAATGTGTTGACAATTTTTTTAGACGCCTTGAAGCAATGTTTCCGATTTATATGCATTTAAACCAAACTTAAGGTGCACTGGTTTTGAAAAAGCGCAACTGTCACGCGATTAGTGTTGCAAGTCTTTGGTTCTAGATCAAACGCTACCATAGAGTAAATATTGTTGTTTTAATGGAATCTAACCTAAATATTTCACCTTCTTCAGAAGATGAGGATGTTTAATAATTATAATAAATTTTTAGTTTTTTAGCAATTATATTATTTTATAGCTACCTATCCACACTATAAATGAAACCAGACCAACTAGGTCTACTTTTGAATTTCTTTTCGCGCCAGTAGTACCAAGCCAGCACGAACCTTTAATTGTGGTGGAAGTGTAAACTTTGATCATAAGTCAAAAAGAAGCTTCACTCATTATTGAAATTATAAATCGAATACTTAAAATGCAGTTACATCCATATTTGTGTTGGTTACTGCAATTAAATTGGAAACGCTATTAGTAAGAGAAATTTGTTTTTACTAAGTTTCATATAGGCCTTCTATAGAATTTAGTACGTATTACAAATGTTAAAGTTCCGTTTCTGGTGTATCGTTTCATAGTCATGATGTAAAAAATAAATTTACCACTAAGGTAAAATTTTTATAATTAACTTAACAATTTTAAATTTATAAAAAAAACAAATATATTACATAATTATAAAAATAACATCCAAGCAGCTGATTTAATTCCTTCTACACAACCAAACTGAATGAAATGCGAGACGTAATGTGGTATTATTGAATAAACAGAATGAGATTTTTGTTTTTAATACAACTCTTAGATGAACGTAGGTCAAGGAATCCGTATTCGTGATCAATTTTTTTCGAATGAGATTAATTTTTTCTATAGATTTGTGTTTATTAAGGTCCCATGCACGCGTGTGTTAATAAATACACCGTATAACAATGACGCTCTGTATATACTAAAAGTACTTAGCTGTGAAACACTGTAACATGTTTACTAATAGAAAAAGCTATGAATTCTTGAAAAAATGAAAATATGAAATATAGCAAATGCTTTGATTTACGCCAATGGGATATTTTTCAATGTTACCATATGGAAAACACTCTTTAAAATTATAGTCAAGGATTGCAGCCTGAAAAATATACTACATATGGCAACTCTGCACTGTAACCAATCAGTTTCTGATTTGACGATGTTATAAGTGTTTTGACTCACCAGATACTTGAGTAGTAGAATTCAGATCTGCCACAATTATATCTGTTGAGTTAGAAAAACAAGAACATTTCCATCACTTCGCTATCATCTTAGTTTTCTTCTTTTTATTTTACCACGATTTCTATTTTGATTGTATATTTTATTTACTTTTGATTTAGTTCTCTTTGAAAATTTCTTTTAAGCTGTTAAGTTTCCTTTTGCTTTATGTTTTGGAGATGTAGGTTCTAATGTTCCTCGTTTTCTCTTCGAAATTTGGTTGGGCAATTTTGGAATACGATTCATTTTCTATATGCATTTATAAGGCGTCTCTTTTTCTTTAGTTTACATTTGGTATTGTAATGATATTACATTATATTTAAATCCAGTAATTAATTTTGATTTTACCATAGTAACGAATAAGTTAAAGCCATTTACGATTTTCCACTGCACAAACACAAAAACAATTAAGCAATTTTATTGGTTTTGTTGATCTTTCCTGGTAAAGATACCAATAAATCGGTTAATTTGATAATATTCTCATTAACCAACTTAATTATGTTCAAAATGTATTATCACACCAATTATTATAAATTCACACCAAACTGAACACTCAATTCAGCATAACGATTGACGCTATCAGTAAAATCATTACCGGAGTTCTTCATCAAAACGTCAATGACTTTCAAAAACGTCTTGCTTTTTTTAACCGTTCTATAACTCCTGCGGAAGTAAAATATAGTGTGTTTTCAAGAGAATTATAATAGCCATAAAATTCACTATCAAGTATTTCCGATATTTCCTTACTGGTTAAGACAGATCATCAACCTCTTACTAGTGCACTTACCATTAGTAACGATTAGTAACGAGACTGGTGCAACTTTGAATATATTTCACAATTTTCTACAAATATTCAGTATATCAAAGGCAGTCAAAATGTTTCTCAAGTTTCCCAAATACCAAAAACTCTACATTTTTGCGATATGGCACTTGCTTAGTATGGCGACCAAGACCCTATGCAATTACTATAAAATTACATCTTCGACTTTACTCAAGTACAAATTCAACCAAATGTTCACTTGTGGATCAACAATGCTAATGGAAGATCAAGACCGTTCGTTCCCAAGCAATTTCGTTATGAAGTCTTTTAGAAATTGAATCATATATTCATTCTACTACACGAAGAACGCGGAATCTGATTAAAAGAAGATTTCTTTAGGCTAATATGAATTCCGATATCAAATTTTGGATTCAATCATGCCACTTCTATCAAACAAAAAAGTTAGTATGCAAAACCTCCAATTCAATCAATTCAAGAACCTGATCACCGTTTTGAAACAATGCACCTTGATCTTGTACATTGACCATCGAATTATTGTTATAAGTGTGTTTTCTTTATCATTAATCGATTTTTACAATAGCCAGAAATCATACCACTAAACCATGCACATGTTGAAACTGTTCTTTCTGTCTTCATTAACAATTGACTTTCACGCTGTGATGTTCACAAATATGTTGTTATTAATCATGGTTCAATTTTGTTTTATCAAGAACAGGGATAGTATTTCTTTCGTCAATTGGATCAATTTATCCTACGTCTACAATTCAACATCCGCGATGACATGGTTTGCGCAAACGCGTACGTGCACGCCTACACCCCGCGCACACGCACACGCATATGAATACGCACACGCACACGCGCGCGTGCATACACACGCACACAAACATACACACATTTATATATTAATAAAACGGAAAGCTAAGGTAATAATCGGTATAATGAAATTAAATATTAAGTTTCAAAATATATGACACTAGAACACAAACTGTACAGACAACTGAAATGGTCTAAACTAACTTAATCGTGGATCCTGCGATTTTTTAAGTTTTACTTACCTTGCGTCTCTTCATAAATTTCTACGGATACAACTTAGTATATATTTATATTGCAAGATTTAATTCAACTTTCATTTGCAACAAAAGTGGCTGGCGATAAATATTCTGTTAAATAAAGCGATAGATACTACTGAAGGTATAAAGTACTTTGGTAGACATTATCTGGTGACGGTATCATAGCCATTGGAAGGAGGTCGCCATTGAGAAGACACGAAGATGCTCATTAACTTGTTTGGTGAATAAAGGAAGTTAATTTGGTTAAATAAAGACTGGTTGATACAGATTATACAAAAAAACCGTTGTACAGTATGATAAAGCTCTACAAAACGTGGGAAATGCCTCATTCCAATGAGTATTGGCCCAATTCGATACCCTAAGCGAGTGTGCGACAGATTCACATTAATTTGACACAGTCTTTAAGTTACTAGTCAAAGGGACACATTATTTTGCACGTAATTAAATTAACATGCTCTTTCGGGACTCACAAGCGATGGAAACACAACCCCCGTTTGTTTACCAGTATCGTATCTCGACTAGTCGAGTTCTTTAGATCAACTAACTAAAATCTAAGTTTGTACAAGAAATTCTGCCTGTAAAACATAGCTTTATGTACTAAAGACGTTTTTGAATAAGGAAACATAAATTATATAGGTTATAAATAAAAAGTCCAAATTTCTCAAATAAATTTCTTTTTAATTACGACCGGTTTCGTAGATTAAGTTCTACATCATCAGGTCACGACTGTATATAAAAAGGATAATGAATATAATTATATTTTAACAGTAATTAAAATACTTACAATTTCTACGAAGTTAACAAGACTCGTCAAAAATTCTTAAAATGTTTCTGTACATTGCTTGTTTGATAATAAATAGTTTTATATAAATACAATTAATATTTTAATTTAAATAAGAGTATATTTTCTATTGAAATATAAAGTAAAAGCTTATTTAGAAG
>JAHWXV010320414.1:0-10410 GCA_024586415.1 Phrixothrix hirtus
TCAGAAATGAAGATTGTTGTTAATTAATAGGTCTAATTTAGGAAATTCATTAAATATAATTTATTTATCCGGTATGTGCCGCTGTCTAGTGACAAAGTTTTTAAATATAAAATTCGTTTTAGAACTTCGATTTGGTTAAAATACATTTTCTTATCTTACGTTATTTTTGCTAATCCTTAGGTCATACACTGCCTTGAAAGAAACACTTGTGCTTTATCTCTGTTAGTATACAAACGTATAAAGTAAGTTATCTGCTATTTCTAATTGCCGCATTCTAAAAAGGCGTTGTTCATTTCGATAGAATGGTAAGAACTAAATGGCCTTTTTCTATTCAGTGAATTAATTCGTTTTGGTCTATTCTTTTTAGCTTGACTGGTAGGATATATTCCTTCATTTCTACTCGGTACGTTATTATGGGTGATCTTAATTAATTAAATGCTGAACGAAAGATATACTGGTTGATAGTCTGCTAATTTCGGATGGATGCATAAGATGTTGTGTCAACGGTGAAGATCTTAAGGTCATACAAAAAATCTTAACTTCTATCATTTTTAATAAACTATCGAGGCAATGTTTTGGACTTGTCAAATAGCTTCGCATTCTGTTCGTGCACATGTGTCCATACTGATAGACGTCAACGAACATGTTCAATTTCTTTTAATTTTCAAACTAGGTATAAATTTCTACATAACGCATCAATAACTATTAGCTGCCTTTTAACTTAATTATGTTCTTTAAATGTAAAATAATTGCGTCGCCTTGCCTTGTTTCTGTATTTAATTTAGTGCTACTTGAAAGAAATTATTAATAGCTTTTCAATAATTGCAAATTAAGAAAACATCTCCTTTACCTATCAGATTTAAGAAACACGTATTAAATTCTTTAATTATATACGAGGTACACTCGATGACTTCACGCGGCATTGGTATGGATTTCTCTAGAGAAAAAGGTATGAGATGCTATCTTTTAACACTCATTATATAAGTTTAACGCACTTTATTTTTAAATAGTTATTTTCCTGTTACAGTTTTTGCATAATTGGTTAGCGTATACTTTTGCATTTTTTTTAACTCGTGTTCATACCATTCTCAGTTTAATGATTAACTGATTCTTGAAAATTAAATTGACGCTATTATTCTCAATGCCCATTTGATAAATAGTTAACGCTTTTAAGCTCGTTAAATGTATTGTTTTGTTAATGTATCTTATCTTTTTATGTCACTTGATAGTACGTATTGTTCTACTAACTTATTTGCTGATACTAAATTATTTAGCGTTGAGTTAACGTTGTACTGTACCCGCTATATATGAGGTATCATTGAATAATTCTAGGTTAGCTTTGATCTATAAAAAGCATTTCATTCATCCTGTTTGATTGTCAGATATATCCTTTACTAGGATTTATAATTAACGTTACTGAGTCTTGCAATTGTAATTCAATAACTTTGGGTTAGCTTTGATTTATAGAAAGCAATTGAGATATCCTTTTTGATCGTTAATGCGTCCCTAACCAGGACATAAATTTACCGTTATTACTTATTTTATTTTATTTGTTTATATGATATTATGGAATTTGTGAATATTCTACTGGGTGTTTGAATAAATACCTACCTACTTGTTGTAATTTCACAGGGATACATTTTACCTAATTTACTTCGCTTTAGGTTTTCTTAGGTCTATAGTTCCAGATGTTGAGTTCCTGTTACAAATAAGTTTATCTTAAGCGAATATCTTGTCGTTCAGGTTTTCCTTGCTACTGTAAAAGTGAACGACTGGTGCCCTACTTATTCTTTGCTTTACTTTATTCTTAGCTTCGAAAGGCTTCGACTTAATTCTAGAAGTACATTTTATAGAAAACTTTTTATCATCATTAGATACACCATACCCTCCCTACTCTACGGCTTTGCTACTGAGCTAGATTCCGTGGCAACTTCTATTAAAAAACACCTCTTCTGAAGAGCTACATCTTGATCTATCATCGGTTTTGCGTTGCCATTGACGTTTCCACATTAACTGGTGTGGTGCTGCGGGGTTTTTCGCGACTGGATGCCTCAGAAGGGGTAGGTGTGCCAAAAAGTCTATACATCGTGGCAGCTGTATATTTTCGACGTGGGAGCGTTTTACAAATGATCACCGGGGAAGGAAGGCTTGGGTCCTCGGGAATGCTGAGGACTGCTGTGCTCTTCGATGAAAACGAAATTAAAGGGGGATACAACGGAATTGGGGCGTCAGCGAGGATGCTCGGAGGCGTCTTGCGGCGTGGCGAGCGGACTCTCAATTGCCGAGGCCTGTCCAAAATGTATAGGGCCTTGCTCGGCTTGTTGCCTTCTTGATGACGACTGGGTCAATCATGGTTAACGGGATGCGGCAAATAACGTTCCGAGCCTTTTCTTAAATGGTGGCGGTGAAACTAACAGGCGAAGCCTAGACGATGGGATCGTTGCTTCGAAACGATCTTTGATTTTGGATACGGCAAATGCAGCCATATCAGTTGGTTTGCAAACTTTTCGTATCGAACTATAATTATCTGGTTTAGAAAAAGAATGTATCTGAGATCTGGCGGTCCTGTGGTGTCGCTATAAAGCCGTAGAAGATAGTGGGGAGTACCGGAATGAAAAAAAAGTGCGGGTAGTCAAGATAATGAAAATTCATGGGATGGTTTTATATCCTTAACGTTAACTATGTAAGAAGAACGGGGCTTATCATCAGATCTTAGAGAAAGGGTAATGGGAGAGCGGATTTCATAGACAATATAGGGCCCTGAGAAATTGGCGGATAGTTTTGCTAACTTACCAGCGGCGGCATTGGACAGAGGATGTTCTCCTTTGTATACCTCATCGCCAATTTTGTGACAAAATTCTCGCCTTCGCAGGTTATAATGAACAACTCTGCTGTGTGAAAGCATTTGCGAGGTTGTTTTAGCTATTTTGCGTATCCCGTAGAGCTGCTGTAAGTGAATTTGGTAATTAGTCATATTTACTTCTAGCTCTTCTAATTGTCCTTCTGGGTCCGCTAGGTGGCGTAGCGTGTGCGGAGGGTCTAATTCTCTACCTAAATTCAACATGGCTGATAGAAAGCCCATGGAATCGTGCCGTATGAAATTTAACGGAAAACAATCTTCTGCCAAATGGAAGTTCCAATCCTTATGCACATTATTTGCTAATGTGCAATTATGTGGCCGAGAATTTTATTTACCCTTTCGACTTCGTTGACCTGAGGGGTGTATGATGTCGTGAAAAGATGTTTTATACCAAAAACTTGCGTTAGACTGCGAAACAACTTGTTGGTATATTGCGGGCCGTTGTCAGAAATAATTCTTCTAGGGGTTCCGAAAGGAAAAATCACCTTTAGCTGGAAGGCTGCTATTATGGTGCTTGTGGTCGCGGTTCTTAAGGGTTGGACTTCTACTCATTTGGTTATCTTGTCTTGGAACACGATTGGCCTTTAGCAGATTACCTTAAGGGGCCTAAAAGTCGGTACTGATCGTGTGCTAAAGACCATTGATGCTGAAATTCTTCATCTTACCTAAAAGCTGTTGATGTGGAACCTTGTATGTCTGACAATTTTTGCACACACGGACATACCTACGGGCGTCTTTGAACATAGTAGGCCAGTAATATCGGATTTGTTGTCGGTGTATGGTTTTTGCAATACCTAGATGACCGGATTGGGGCATTCCATAGCATTGCTCTAGAACTTGCACTCTTGACGGCTTGGGTAAGCACCATTTCCATCGTGTGTGATAACTGCCTTGTAATTCTTCAGCAAAAGTAGGTATTTGTCTGAATATTCTATTGCCTATTAATTTAAATTGATCGAAACGATCAGGGTTTCTACTTAATTGTTCGTGCAGTTTAGAAGCCAAAATATCTTCAACGACGGGAATTGCGTCCGTGTTGTCGACTATCTTGGGCGGAACGGTTAGACTAACGAGTGGGTTGACAGGACTGCATTCTGCGTGGCCAGGCGGTATTTCACCTCCATTATCCAGCGAGCAAGGCGTCAGGATGGGCTTGGCATGGATTGCAACCAGCTCAGGGACCTATGGTGAGTCTCAACGATGAAACGGTACACTTCCAGGTACATTTTAAATTTTCGAATTGCGAAAACGATAGCTAATACTTCTTTTTCCAGCACAGAATAGTTATTTTCTACGGCGGTGAGGGTACGGCTGGCGTAGGCTATTACTTTCGTTTCGCCATCAGCCTGTTGGCTTAGGACTGTGCCGATTCTAACGTTGCTAGCATCGGTTTGTACCTCTGCTAGAATCTGGGCAAACCTAAAACTGGAGCTTGGACTAGCTTATCCTTTAGGGTCTGGAAAGCTATTTGCTGGACTTCTTCCCAATAGAAAACATCGCTCTTACGAAGTAAAGCGTTTAACGGAGCAGACACGTGGGTATAGTTAGCGATGAACTTGCGGTACCATGAGGGCATGCCAAGAAAGCGTCTCAGTTCTTGACCGTTCGTGGAGGTTATAACTGTGTTATGGCTGTCACATTGTCCTTGTAAATTCTCTACCTGACCTAAATACTTCAATTAACTTTTACAGAAGTGACATTTCTCCCGCTGCAGCTGGAGGTTGGCCTGGCGCAATCTGCTGAAGACTTCCTGTAAATTATTCAAATATACTGTAAACGACTCACCGATCACAACAATGTCATCTAGGTAGGCGAAAGCCTTTGACTCAAGTTCAGGTCCTATCAAACGATCCAGTAATCTCTGAAATGTTCCAGCTGCTGAGTGTAAGCTAAACGGCATTACCTTAAACTGAAGCAACCGTTTACCAGGGACAGTAAAAACTGTCAGATGTCTGCTGCTCTGGGTTAGGGGTACCTGCCAATAACCATCCTTCAAGTCCAAAGTACTGATGAACCTTGCGCCGCGCAAGCGCTTGAGAATCCCTTCCATATACGGCAGGGGCTAGGCATCCAGTTCTGTAACCTGGTTGACGCGCCTGAAATAGATACAAAAACGGTACTGACCGTATTTCTTCCTAACTGGGACGACTGGAGGGCTATAGGAACTTTTGGAAGGTTCAATGACACTTTTATGAAGCATTCGATCGACTTCGAGCCAAATTAATACCTGGATGGCTGGGTTATGAGGGTAATAACTGTGCTTGATGGGGTAGGCATCCTTCTTCAGAATCATATGATGTTCTATCATTGACGTTTTATCTTGCATATTACTAAATCTACTTAACTTTATTTCCAGAAATTCATCTAACTCCTCTGCTGGCAAGGCATTAACGGAGTTAAACCGGGAGGTACGGTACAGGATTACTGTGGTGGTGTCGAATAAAACGTTCCAGGGATGCTGACACGTTTCTCCGCAGGAGAAATGCGTGCTTGTGAAGCTAGCAGGAAATTCATCCCAACTATCAAGTCTGTCGTCAAGTTGCTAAGCAGCCCAACTTCCAAAAGAAATGATGATTCTTCGATTACCAAGGAGATTCGGTAAGTCCCTTTTACTAATGTACGAGTTCCTTCAGCTAGTTGGGCTTCTTTTTAATCCATTGTGAGAGCTTTAACGACGTTTTTACTCAAAACCGTTGCAACTTTAGGACCAATGTATGCAGCTCCGTTATCCACCAATGCATAAAAGCAATGGCCGAGCACTTTAAGTTCAAGGAATATACGGTTATCCTGGGGATTTACTGGTTTGGATGGCGCCAAAGGGGTAGCTCTTGTAATCCAGCATCTCTTCACGAATGTCCTTCAGGTATTGCTGCTAATTATCAGCCCGTTTGTGTGACGTGGAGGCCTGTTTGCAAGAATTCTGCAAGACCTCGGTTGCTACAACGGAAGCATACTTCATTGCGATTGAACAAAGGCTTTGGATGTACCTTATTCTCAACAGGTTTGTTTTTAGGGGGGTTTACTGCAGTTGTAGCCTGTTTCTCCTTACAAGGATTGCCGTCAGTATAAATGTGAATGTTTGGAAGACTGTAGCGTTTCTACGAAACGCCATAATAACGCGAAACGCAATTTAATAGCATTCCTAAAATTCTACGCATTTCGCTATATTAATAAATAAGGAAGTGTAATTAATAAGACTGAATTAAAGACTCCACAAACTTTAAGAAAGTGTCTAATACCGCGCGCGAGTGCAAAAGTATAGTTTAAATTAGAAATAGAAAAATTGCTCAATTAAAAGCTGTTGTAAAAATGCTATAAGCCAATTAAATAAGTTTACGCAACCTGATGCAAGTATTGCCCGTTACCGTCCAAAATTAGTCATGATCGTTTTGATAATTAACTACAAGTAACGTAAACAACGATCTCCGACTAACGAAATATTAATTAATTAATAAATAACTAATTAAAAGTTGTTTTGAAGAATTGCATCATGTTGCGCAAATGAATTGTTTAAGCACATGCAGTTGTTATCCGTATCATTAAGATAGCAAACAAAGAAAGCCAGCAAAATCAGTATTCGCAGAGCGAAGAACGCCAATGCCAATTTGAGTATGAATAAGACGAACCGAAAATCTATCTTCCTACTAAACTCTGTACGGGACGTTGCATAGTGCAAGTACCGTAAATGCTTTTCTATTAAGTAAAGCTATTTTGTTAATAATTTTTACAGCAAAGTTGACTCAACTTCCCTATGCCTCGTTCAATCTGTTATAAACCTAATTGCCCCTCAAAACCGCTGGGAGATTCCGTATGCTAGAGTTCTAAGTACAAAGATTCTAGAACGACGTTCTAGCTTCCGTTGCTATGTAACGAAGATAGACCGGGTTCGGAATATTTTAACCTCGGGATACCTCATAACTGAGCGTTCCTTACGTTATTGCTGCCGAATTGTAAACCAGACCGACGCGGAGTTGTTTGCAAGCACATTGCTCTGTAATTGCTAGTAAAAGACGCCGATCGCCTTTTAACGTCGTCGTGCGTTGTGTTGTAACTACAGCGGATGCACGTCGATGCTGAACCGAGACCTTTCACCGAACAATATAGTCTGTCGTTTGTAAATCTGTAGCTAGGTTGCGGTTTATAGAAACGACGCTGTTTTCGACAGAGACGGCTTGCGCTTATCGAATGGCATCTCTGGTTGCGGATACACACCAGCCTCTTCTCGCCTCCTTCCGGCCCGATACAAGCTGCGCCCCCGAGTGTCGCTGAAAGCGCCATACACACATACTGACCTCTAAGCATACTGCCGACCCGTGCATTCATACATATCAGGAGAACGTAAATTAACCGAGCCTAGGAAACTTGTACTTGCCGTTCACCCGAGTGCCGCGAAAGAATTTATGGCACGCCCATCTCACGAGTGTCGAATGAACCTCAACTTAATTTATGAACGCGAATATTTGTAAATAATTTACTTTGTATGCTGCCTTAGATTCATAATTACTTTGCTAACAAACTGGAATGATTTTGATTTTAAGTTCCGTTTATGTTTGAGTCACTTGAGTATTTATGCCAATTGAATCTCCTATTTATTTGTATCATATGAATTGCTTACTTATTTATGTCAATAAACTTTTCAGTTCCGCCGGTAACCGAAGCGAACATTGACTGAAAGTTCGTTTCATGACCGAAGTTCGAGCCACGATATTTTGCACAAACGACGTCCACCGTAGGCGAGCCTTTCCACCAGAGTTCCAACCAGTAAACTTATCGAGTCAGTGGTATTCAGGACCAACAAGAGTTACACAAGGAACCACCCCTCACGACTAAGGGCTACCTCCGGGTAGAATACAAATTTTTTATTCTTCGTGCACTTTTCAGTAAATACTGAAATGTCACAACACTTTATATAGCAAAACATCTTCCATCTCCCCACCACTTCTGAAGAGCTACATCTTGATATATCATCGTTTTTGCGTTTAAAATGCAGATAATAGAATTTTGTTGTGTGGAACCTGTACAATTATAATATATTTTAAAAAAATCTACTTCTCAAAAGAGGGAATTTATTTTAGAAACAACCGTCGAAACAAGAAATTTGCATCTTCCTGCTAGTAGTATATAATACTTAATGCTAAATGCAGTATTTATTTGCTTTTGTAGAAATGCAAACCACTTTTGGCAAACGATTAGTAATATGTCTCTCCTACCCTTATTTATGTAACTACTTAAAATATTTTTCTATTAAACAGGGTGTAACATAATTTTATGTCATAACTTCAGGAGGTGTTACTTTGGGCACTTTTAAGCAAAAAGATCGTAATAAACCATAGCCGTAAAGCTAATCGTTTTCTGAGGTTTATACAAATGTACTACTTTATCTCCATCACTTGTTCACTAGTATTTATGTTAATTTCAAGTTTCACTACAATCTATTAGATAAATATGTACCTACATTTGATGAATTTATCTACTATACTTTTTGAGTTATTCAAAAAATTGTGATATGTTCATGAAATTTAACACTGTAACCAGAAAAAGGCTAGTTTTACGACAAAAGTTTGTTAAGACCTTCTGGCTTGAAATTGCTGACACCAACTTATGTTACACCCAGTATATACTAAGAACCTATATACGTCTTCTGTTATTGCTACTCTATTATATAGGGATGCCTTATGTATTAAATATAAATTTAAAGGAACAACTGCTTTCAAATTTAAAAACGTTTCCAGCTTTTCTATATGACGAATTCTACCTAAAAGCGAAATTTAATGAAAGCAAACAAAAATTGATTATTTTGTTGGTAAGTAATTTTTAACATTAGTAGTGGTTGATTAAAAATTATCATTATTTGGATTCAATAACTTCTTTAAGCTTTTCTTGTTATTTACTTAACAGTCCTACCTCTTAAGCGCTCACTTCAGTTGTCTTTCCCCGCAGATTAAGTTTTATTGTATCACTATATATATTTCAATTCAACATATTTGATATCTCTTGTATATTTGTTTCATTTAGTCATATTATTAATTACGGAAAGCTATATAAGAAAAGATGTAGCATTTCATTTCTTATCTCTCTATTAACGTTAGCACTTTTTTGAAGTGATGTAAATCCAAAATTGTATAAATTTGCTTAATACTATTTCTTGTTAAAATAAAGATAATGTTTTAGAACTTAAATGTTACATAGAATTTCTCATCAGATGTCTCAATAGCCATTGCTGCATTCGTTAAGTTTAAATAGGCGCATTCTAATTTTGCGGTAATTCTCCTTACATTACATTACTCATTGGGACCTGAGATGAGTAATTAAGTAAAATAGGAATTTAAATTATAAGTAAATACAAGATATTTCTTAATGATGTTATTTTAACGAGGAACGTTTCCAGCTATCTTATTTTCAACTAGCGGTAGATCGCAAATACAATTTTCGGTGCCAAGAATTATAGCGTGATTATTGGTTCTTATCTATTCACAATAATAACAGGTCACGGTTTACTTCAATCTAGGCATAAGGATTGTTTGTGATGCGTACTTAGACACGCTTTTTAACTTTACTAAAAGAACAGAAATCTTAGGTACCGTCTCAGTAGCATTCAACTGATCAAAAGGCACAATTTTCCTTTATACCCCGCTTTGAATATTTTTGAAGGCATTATTGCCGTACTCAAATTTGTTCCACTCATCAATTTTATTAACCTTATATCGTAGTCTAAAATCGGCCTTGAACAATAACAAAAATAATATTCTAAATTACGCCAATTGTTAATCTCTAACGTTTTATTCATTACTAAAAACAAATATTATTACGTAATGTTTTCGAAATTAATGTAAATTTAATTTAGATTTAATTAGTAAATAATACTCAAATTTGAATTTCTAGTTTTCCTACAAAAATACAATTAACGAAACAAATTCAATTAGGGCGTATTTTTAGACTAAATTTAACTTATATTGCTACGGTCATTTTGAGACAAATGGACCGAAATACATGCTGTGCACGGCAGCTTAAAAACAGTTGTGGAGGTCGGGTCGGGGAGAGGTTAATTCTAACAATTAGCCAATGGCTAGAACGTAAAGTATTAAGCAAATTTAATTATTAACAGTAGCTAAATTAAGCATTTCCTTGGGTACCACGCCGTTCAAGAAGAAAACGTCCAAAAAAGATGAATTATAAGATATTTCAACGGCGAACAATATCTAAAATTACACACTAATATAATTTACAATTCCTGAAAGAAAATAATTATGCAGGTAATAATGAAATCACATGAGTAAATAACAATCAATAAATTAGCTTTATTGGTAAAGCAATTCGAGTTGAACAATTATCAACTACTCTCATGGCAAATAATCGTAAATACATAGGTGAAGTTAATCTCAAAATCTAATTGACGATATTTAATTGTAATTGTAAAGTATAACAATTCCATATAACTAACAAGACATCGTGTTCGTCTACCAAAATTAGAAAATAAACTGTTATGAACATTAAAGAAAAATGAATGTAAAGATTAAGATGCGCAAAACTAATTTGATAAAGGCTAAGAT
>JAHWXV010320415.1:0-12727 GCA_024586415.1 Phrixothrix hirtus
TATATATATATATATATATATATATATATATATATATATATATATATATACATATAACATATATTAGTCTCGATAAGTTTAAACGAATACTTTATTTGAATACTTTCAGTTGTGAAATCGAATTTAAGCACAGAAATTCATATGTTGGTATTTTACCTTCGTCAGTATTCTAATTGAATTTAGTGGGTAACTTTTAGAAACAGATTTTGTTATGTAGACTAATTAAATAAACTCTGTAAAGCTATTCTAAAAGTCAACTGTTAACTAAGTTTGAAACTTTCATTCGAAATGGTATCAATAGGGCGGGTTTTTCAGTAAAAACTGTAAGGTCATTTATTTCTAGAAATTCTTTTCAAGCTTCCATTAAATTTTTAAAAACAGAACAAGCAGTTAATTCAATACAATGTCCTATGAGGGTTATTAAATGCATTAAGAGTCAATGCTTTTTCTTTTAGTTACCAGTCGCGGGCAACATTAAATTTTTATAATTAGAGGGTCGCATAATGGTCTTTGATATCTGACTAAAATTATTTGAGAGATTATTTTTAAAACTTTTTTAAGAATCGAGAAGATAGCACGAAAGTTATTAAAAGAGAAATTTAGCTTGGGCTTACTTCCTCCGTTTGAAGTAAAACATACCAATTTAATTACGAGTTGCATTCTCTATTTTTAATGTAACACGCTAGGTAAATCTATATACGAGCTATATTTTGCAATTGCTAGAAAAAATGAACAACAGATAGACCTTTGCCTTTAACCACTGTTTTAAGTACTTACATTATCATTATTACAGCATACTAATCGTTGCTCTATTTATAGATGGTGTTTCAAAATTACGTAGAGTGCCTTGAATAAATGGATTTGCTATGTTCAAAAAGGAAAAAGAGCTCCTATGTTGTTAGCTCGAAAAGCGCTTTATTTCCACATACAAGTTTTTATTAATTTGTTAGGAACGGTGTATTCGCTTTAATTATACAAGGAGTGATAATTTAAAACTATAATAGGTCTCCCCACCCAAGGTTGGGTGTTTCTGGGGAATTTGTTGTTTATGGATGAATTATACATAAAATGTTTATCAAACTATGCTTTTTTTCGGGTAGAACAGTTTAAAATACAAAAGTAGGTTACTTTTGGTGGAACTGTTAAACTAAACCGTTTACACAAAAATCTAAATTATTTACCACAAAGCATGCACATCACAAGAAACAAATATATGCTTTAAATTCTAAAACTGATCACAAATTCTAGGAACATATTCTACAGTAGAAAGCGATATAAAATTCCTTTCGCATATCTGAAAATGACTTGGATACAATATTTTGTTTTTGCTTTAAACATTTTAAAAATGCCTATACTCAAAGGTAAGTATTTTTAAAAATTTTGCGGGTTACATAGGTCAGATATTTTTGACAAATACCTAAAATATGTAAAAGTACAGTTGATACATGAAAAGGTTTTTTTCCTCATACAGCTAGGATACATCGTTCTTGAGAAGAACTACAAAATAGTGCCCAAAACCCATTTAAATTAACCCAGCTAAACGTATAAGCAATATTTTATGCTTAATTTAACGCAAGTTTTTCTACTTTAACCAAGGTAACGCTTACGTCCACATGGCATATTTACAATTTTATGCAGTAGAATACCAAATTTTATTCTAGTTGTAGTTTTCGTTTTTATAGGAACTAATGCCTCAACGCTTGATAAACAGCTGTCTAAAGTGAGATATTTGTACTATTTTTAGTATATTGTAACATATGATTTTTATAATATACCGTCTTATAGGTGTTTTAGATTATAGAGATGATAACAATAATGCCGGATCGAATTACTTTTTAATGCAAACACAATCGAGTACTGTAGGGCCGAGATGACTCTATGTTAATTATATTATTTCTTTTCATATAGGCTACTTTAATTTTAAGTATCATATTTGATGATAAACTAACTCAAAATATCATCATTTCGCCTCCTAAAATTTTATATTTATGGAATATTGACTTAGAAGACGATTATTATCTTCTGATTATGTTGAAAACGAAAATCCTGTATACAAGGGGTGATTTTTATGTAATCTACTAGCTATGAAGGAAAACAATTGAAAGTAAAATTTTATTTTTCAACATAGGTTCCTTCAACATTTATACGTTTAGTCCAACGTTTTTCCAGTAATGCTATACCCCAGAAAAAAATTCTTTCGGCAGGTCTGCAAAAGACTTCTATAGTTTCTTTTAGCTTCCCATCAGAAGAAAAACGTTGTCTCTGTAAATGACTTTTAAGCTTAGGAATTAAATAATAGT
The DNA here is from genome assembly GCA_024586415.1 of Phrixothrix hirtus. Taxonomy (NCBI): domain Eukaryota; kingdom Metazoa; phylum Arthropoda; class Insecta; order Coleoptera; family Phengodidae; genus Phrixothrix; species Phrixothrix hirtus. Next base: position 2,301 of record JAHWXV010320415.1, read on the forward strand.
CACTTAGTGCCAACTCAGGACTTTAGGGTGGATGTCTCATTTCTAGGAAGCCACAGTCGCATATTACTTCTTCGACTTTTCGAGCTTTATGCACACTGAAGTTGTTATGAAGCAGTATAATCTTCTGTCCATGGTTACTTGGACTTTTTAACAGTATATCTGCTTTTAAATGGTTAATTTTATCCTTATATACCTCTGCTGTAATTTATAGTGATTTTCTTGAAATATTCAATCGACAAGATTCCCTCAGCATCCCAAAATATTGTAGCCATTAGTTTTCCTGGTTTATATTGCGTCCTTGCTTTCTTTTGTGGTGGAGATCACTTGTGTACCAATTGTATAGATTCTTGCTTGGTTGGTGGATTCAAACGATACACCCATGTCTCATCACCAGTTATGTTTTTTGAAAAAAGCCCTAGTCGTTTGCTAAAACTCTTAAGTTTTAGTCGCAAATTTCTCGTCTGCACAACTTTTGCTCGGAAACGAGCAATTTTGGAATCCAACGTGGCGAGACTTTGTTCATACCCAAATCTTCATGTAAAATTTTTAGGGTTGTTGTCTATGATATTCCTACTTCATTAGCAATTATTGAAACATTTACTCTTAGATCTGTCAAAACCAAATCTATAACTTTTAGGATGTTTTATGCCTCGTGCTTTCACACGCTTACCACGTTTTGGATCACGAAATTGCTTATACCAAAATTTTACTGTAAAATAAGGTGGCCTATCTTCTCCATATACGCCGATCATCCTTTCATAAATAACTTTTGGTTCATTTACCGCATTTGTTAAAAATTTTATAACGCTTCTAAACTCAAGCTTTACTTCATAAATTTTCTCACACCTAATCCTCTGCCGAAATTGCAATTTTTGTCTGACTTGAACAAAACTTGGCAAGTAAATCGACAAATGCTACAATAAGTTGGCATCAAACAATGGCGATTGTGACTTGTTATTTTCATAGCTAGGTAGATTATATAAGGATCTCTCCTCGTTTATACATCAACAAAAAAGGGCATGTAATTAGATAGCGTAAGATACTTGTAGTTCACGTTGCAATTTTTTTGCTTATTTTTTTATAATGGTAAAAGAGGCTTTGTAAGCAGAATGAAAAATCTAACATGCATTTTATGTGTTATTTATTTCGATAAGTAAAGGTATTTTGAACGTACTTAATGCTTCAAATACAACTGAACCTTCTGACGATGATAATGGCAGAGTTAATAATGTGCGCCAGTACAGGTAAGTTGAGTTCCACAGTCTGTTTACTTATAAAACAAGTCAGTTATCGACTAAGAAGAATTACAAGTGAGTTAATAATAGAATTGTTTTATAAATAAAACTGCTGGATATCAACAGATTTAGTGTATACAAATTAGTTCTTATATTTTTCATCTTTGTAGTGTTTCCTGCATTGCGTTTACACCAGTAGGTTGACTTTGAGCTGAGAAATTTCTACATCTCTCTCAGTTAGAGGCAACATTCTTTGAATAAGCAATTATGGACGCATTGGCCCAACTACTGCAATTATTATGCTATGCCTCACCACAGTTTTGAGCTAAATGCTGCGCCAGAAGTGTTAAATTATTTAGTGGAATATTATCATTCGCGCACACTGTATACCTCAAATTGTTGGTTTTCTTAACAGAAATCCATTGCAAGTTTTGAAAAGGTACATGTTTGTGAAAATACACCGTTCTGGTAATTATCTGTATATTTATATTTCCAATAAATTCGCTGTATTGTAAAATAATTTGTCTACATTTCTTTTTATGCTATTGTAAAGTTGTATGGCTACACTATATATAAACTTATATTTTAGGTACCACCATGTTATCTATCCAGAGGTAGACGGGAAAAATTATCGATGAACTAAAATTAATCCATTTGTAGACCAAATTAGATCAAAGTGTCATCAGTTGGAGCAAGAAACGTAACTCTCAATGAATGTATCGAGGTGCTAAATCTGGATCTCGCCGCCAAAGAATCTGGTCTCCGAACTTTTCGTTTTGGCTGGTACACGTGGAATGATTTATGGCTTTCTAATTTTTGGCGATGAGGAATGCAAATTTCAGAATATACGGTATACAAATGAAGAAAAAGGATTTCACACTATGCCAAAGAAGTTATGGCTTTATCTAAATCAATTCATTAATGATTAAGCTGCTAAGTTGGAGCAAGAAACGTAACTCTCAATGAATGCATCAAAGTGCTAAATCTGGAGCTCACCGCCAAAGAAGCTGGGCTCCAAACTTTTCGTTTTGACTGGTACACGTGGAATGATTTATGGCTTTCTAATTTATAGCGATGATGAATGCAAATTTCAGAATATACGGTATACAAATAAAGAAAAATAATTTCGCACTATGCCAAAAAAGTTGTGGCTTTATCTAAATCAATTCATTAAAGATTAAGCTCTACACTATACCATGATAACTAATTTTCACGTTTGAACTAACGGAATACTTACAAAAGGAGTATGACATTCTTAGTATGGGAACAATGAAGACAAATGAACTCAGAAATTATCAACTTGAGTCCAATAAGCAAATTGCAAAGGAGATAAGAGGTTCATTTGATACTAAGCTCGATGTAGTTGCCGAATTTATTGCTGCAAAGTGGTATGAAAATTGAGGTGCAGTTATAGCCATTAATTTTTCAGGAATTGTGTCAGTTCAAGATTTGAAGTGGTTTAAGTGTGATAAAAGGGGAAAATCGAGAATCAAGCAACTGCGCGTTGTTTCAGTCTATAATCATCATATGGTTGGAGTTGATTTAGCTGCTTATTGGCTGTTTTGCATCCCATGAGATGGATGTCAAAAAGATGGTACGATTTTTGGATACAGTTGTCAACAATTCCTGGTTTCAGGACCATAAGTAAATTACTGACGTTTTCCTAATTAACATATAAAAGACGTTCAGAATGGAAGGTTAGCTATGTCTAAAAAGGTCACGATTGTCAAGTTATAAATCAAGAGATCTTTTACATATGCCAAAATCTTATCAACCTACCAATGATGTTGGTTTAGATTGCACTAGATATTTTCCAATTATATAATTCCAAAAAGGTTGAAATATGTGAGATGTGCTGCAAAATAAACTGAAACAGGACGTCTTAAAAATGCGAAAAATGCAATATTGCTTTATGTTCTGTTGTTAGCAGTGGAAGTTGCAGAACTTATTTCACATAATACGACAGGGCGATAGAAATTGTATAAAACTTACTTTATTGTGCTTGAATTATTATTCTTCCCATTGGGACAAAAAGGGCCCCTTTTATAATAAATAAATTGTTTCTTAAGCAAACATTTTCAATCTCCTCTAGTGGTAATTTAACAACGTTATAGTGTGAAAACGATGAGTTTTCTCATATTTCCTGTTTAGTTAATTAGGAGTTAATAAATGCTCAATAGCGTCACCTTTCGTTTCGATACATCTCTGGACTCTCCGATTTATTGATTTCCTAAGTGCCCCTTCACGCGGAGCCACCGATGATCCACACGCATGGCGACCACCTGTGTCAGATTTTACTAAACAATTGCTTTTAATGAATGCTTAAACACGATCAACTTTTCGCGCGACTCAGTGGCAGTGCGACTGCTGTATAGTGTCACAAATTGAACCACTAGACACCGTTTTCTTTATAGGGAAGCATTACCTTCAATCGTTGGTACATACGAGCCACTTCTTGTGTTAGATACCGTGCGATTATCACGTAGATGGTCGGATATTATATGCAGTCGTTGTGTTAAAATGAAAGGTGAAAAATGGAGAGCATGGATAGTACAAATACAAAAGATTTTATTTCTGCGATAGAGGAAAAATCCGCTATTTGCAATCCAAAAGAGTACGGTTACAGCAATAAAGCTTTAAAGCGAAATGCCTGGGAAAGGATTATAAAGAAATGTGTTAAAGATTTTACTGAACAGGAAAAGACAGCAGTAGGTAAGTACGTGTTTATTATTAGAAATTTACAAAATGGAGTTACTTAAATTCTATCTGGTTCCGAAGGTATACACCTTTAATTCATAAAGTAGTTCGTAAAATCTTTTCGAATACTATTAGCTATTTTCCCTCCTTGTCTTGAATTTATTGCCATATCATTTAAACCGCCAACAGTAACGTATGCTCGAAATTGTATCAATCCCTTTCTCGAACAAAATTGTATAGTAAGCAACAAGCTTTTATTCTGTATTCAGCAAGTGGCAAACAAAGAGAGGTCTGTGAAAAATTCGACATTTGTTTACCAATATGCCAAAAGTGCATTCTATAAATCTCCTTGCTCTTTGGTTCTGGTGGGCCTGTAATTATAAACACCTTTTTTTGTTCTTTAAGAAATTTCCGTTGTAAGAGTGTAACAAACATTTGGAAATTCCAAAGCCTTTAACTCCAATAATAACGCGTGGAGCTTCAATATGCGAATTTATTAATGGCTAAGATGTGCGAATATTAAGTTGGCCGTCAATTAATTTTTTATAAAATACCTAGTTCTTATTAATAATTGAATCTGAAGACTTCCCATAGGCTCCAATGCCCAAATAGTTAAATCTATAATTGGAGTCACATGCGGCGAGTAGTAGAATAGAAAAGAAATGTTTTATGATTATAAAACAAGGATCGACTATCCTTTGATTTTATAACTCGTATATGTTTACCGCCTATGGCGCTTGTACAATTAGGAAAATTTGCTCGCTTATAAAATCCATCAGAGATATTTAGCCAGTTCTCCTCAGTTGGCTTGGGAATGCACATTGTGTTCATACCTTCCCAGATTGCATTACAGACAAGCAAATTCAACAGAAGGTGGCGACATTGCAAGTACCAACCTGGATAAAATGGCACTGAATTAGGAGGAGTAGAAAGTGTAGTGAATACCGCAAAATCATAAAAACGTAACTTAACCTAAAAACTGAAAGAGATACAAGAAGAGATAGATATGCTTAGTGCAAAAAAAAATAAAATATCAGAGAACAACCGAGTATTAAATGTGAGGAAGATGCAATGTTTATGTTATCCTAGGTACCAGAACTAAAAAAAATTCCGGAAAATGTAAAATCGGATGTAAAATTTGAAATTATGAATGCTTTTAAGAGAGCAAAATTGGCAAAACAAACACATCAGGCACCTGTCATTCCTAGTACCTCGCAATAATACAATACAGCTGTTGAACAACCTCAATATCTTTTTATAGAAAATCGTCAGTGGCCTTTCATTCAAGAAGCTGTACATCCTTCTTTTCAACATAAACCACCTACTACATTTGAGACTTTATTCAGTCGACCATCTTTACCTCTATGTGTACCTTCACTAGCAGAATAACAGTGCAGTGTGCAGCGCAGTGGCATGTCTTATAAAGATTTTAATTAGTCAAACATATGTGTTACCTATATAACAGGAATAGAAGTATAATAACAAAATGTAATTTAGCTTAATGTTACTACAAGTATCTATTCTGGCAAAATAAATTTTCTAATAGGGGTATTTATCCCTCGGAGTCTCTCTTGCAATATTGTCAAAAGTTCGTCGTAAGTTTTTATGGACATGCGAAAATATTTAAAAAAGTTTATAATTTTTCCACAAGTCTTCAATTAGAGCACCAAGTAAATCCCTACATTTCTTAACTAAAAATGGATGCACCCAAATTTACTCTTTCTTACAATTCCGCCACTCCTTCGTCGTTGCCGTACTAATAAAATTCCTGCCACCATCAGTGTTGCATTTTCAATATTCATTTTCGTTATTATAAGCACAGCGGCAAATGGTTGTGTTGGACACGCGTTTGGCTGTGTGTGAAAAGATGCGACACAGACAGTCGCAACGCGTGTCGACCACTGGTAGCTCCATGTGAAAAGGCACTAACCTGTTCAAAAACTTCCCGAGTATGCCTAAATAATTCACAATTCCTTGTCGCAGGGCCTAAACATTACAAAAGAGTGTCCAGTAAGTTAGACTTTTTAAACATTGCCAAAAAAAAAGTTTAGGCAAATTAAATCTAATGATATTGATGGTTACGGTTGTGGTCCACCTAATCCAATCCATATGCGCTAATATGCATTATTGAGATAGGTTCTTACATCTAGCCAATAGTATACAGGACATCATCGTGCCCTAATCATCTTTTCCGTCTTCCCCAATATAATTAAATTATTTTGAAAAACTCAATATATGTTAGCCAACTCAAAACCTCATAATAAAAAAAGAACTAGTTCTAGGAAGTAACAGGCAGCAATTACAACACAACTTTAAACAAAACTGTTTCTCGTGGCTCGATTCAGCAACCGCATGTGTGTGTGTGTGTGTGTGTGTGTGCAAATTTACAAGTGTATGCGTGTATATGCGCATGCTTGTGTGCGTGTATGTATATGTGCATATGTGCGTGTGCGCGTGTGCATGTTCCCGTTTGTGTGTATGAGGATGTACGCTTGTGAGCGTGTGTGTGCTTGTGCATGTTGGTTTGTGTTAGTGTGCTTGTATGTCCAAAGAAACAAGATATCTCGAAAACTAAAACTCATAGAGAAACAAAGTCTTGTATATAAGTTTGCAGCTCACCGTATACGTAGGCAAAGCAATTTAATTAAAATCGGATAACCGGAAATGCCATTTTGCTTTGGTCGTTTTTTGTTTTCCGCGATTTACTCTAAATCGGCTATAAACATTTTTAAAACTTGCTAGACTACTTCGTCATTTAATGGTCTTTTATATAGTGTAACAGGCTTCTCAAAACATTTTCCGTAGATCAAGTAACCCCAAATTTCTTTACTATGAGTTCTGAATAACATAACTATGAGACTAAATGTCCTGGCTGCATGAAAATTTATATTTTCAGAGGTATGAGATACGCAAAATTAACTACTTTGTCGAAATCGAAGAACTGCAAGTACCACTCTAAATGTGTTATCTTTAGATACTTCCCTATTTTAGTTTTTCGTGATTTCCTTGGAATCGGCTATAATGATTATTACTGAAATTATTGTATTTATTAGCTATTCAATTCTGCTTTATACGCACAATGCTGTGTCCAATAAATTTGCAAAATTCAAGTACTTAAGGTATAAGCTTTGCAATTTTCTCGAAAACAACTATAAAAATGTTTTCACAACTTATTACGGTTCTTATAATTTTGATGCACTTTTACGCGAACTCGTTGGTTTTTCTGCAAAACTGTGTTGAAACGATTCTTGAAGGAAATCTTTCTAGAGTTAGGTTGTGTTTTGCGTGTTCAGCAGTTTGAATGGGCGACTTGCAATGATTCCTCCCAAATACATATAAATTAATATTTTAATGATGTGTGTACGTTAGTTAGATATCTAATCACTTGTGTTGAAATTAATAGCTATATGTTCTTACATTAACATTTATCTATAAATATTTAGTATATAACTTAAGTATAGGGAAGTATTTAATATCATAATTTTAAATTAAATTTGTAATACATATGAGAAAATCGTTTGTTGTTTCACACTGGCGATATTATAAAAATAATATATTTTGGCGTTTGCATGTTTTGATTTTTAGTAAATTCATATAACCAGGTAACTTAGTAGTTTTTAACATTCCACAGGGAACCCCTTAAGTGAAAGTGACACGCGAAAAATCCATTAGCAACAAATCACCCGTGATTTTGTGTTTATATTGAAATTCCCGCAGCTTATACGTTTACAATGCATTGATAAAGAGTTTAAGAATGCAAATTGCAGTGAATTACCCTTTCAATTTTAATTATTGTTAACCGACCTAAATAAAGAGATAATTGTAAAAAATAAGAATATAGGAATAGAAACATATTGCGCAATAATAATCCAGATTTAAACCGTTGATAAACCCTCAAATTAAATATAGATTGCTTCTAACATATAAGACAAATATGGAAACAATCTAAAAACCACTTTTAGTTAGTAAGAAAGCATTAATTGAAAATTCGCAATATTGCATTATAAATAAACTGATAAACGAAGCGCATGGTGCTGTGCGCTTATCAATTAGTGTAAGACTGAATACCCAATTATCAGTAACGTTCGAAGAAAAGAGAGCGATATTTGACAATTGTGTATAAAAGCACGTCATTAACAATGCGAAAGGAGTTCTTTATCTGAACTCATATCGAGAAGTTCTTTGAATAGAGGCACCGGGAGATCTTTCATTGAACGATAACATATTGCATTAGAATACTAAGTTTTACTTGTAAGTCTAAGCTGTATTTTGTTAAAGATAAAAGAGCTTTGCTAATTACAAGGAACGTAAACTGCTTTCCGTAGAATTACTAAAATTCTAATACTAAAACCGTCATCGTAACTTTAAGCTGCGAAGATATTTCAGTCTTCCCTAGGGACAGTTCTCCCTTGTACCGTCTGAATTCTGTCCATCTTATATTCGAGCCTGGACGCGTTGCTTTATAGCAGTCCAACCCTGATTGTAAGAGTAGACACAGCGACTGAGTTTTATGTTAATTACGTAGCGAAAACACAGAAGCTGCTGTGATCGTTATCAACAACGTCGTCATGCAGAACTGCGTTGCTAGGTACCGAAGGCCTGCTTGACGTCCGAGGTAGAGATACCCTCATCCGTCGAGTGGCACAGGCCACGGATGAATTAAGGTATCTTTATTAAAACCACCAGATTCCTTACGCAAAGGGATGCGCTCTCAGTCGACGGACCCCATGCGTAACTAGAGGAATACTGAACTAAACGAAACTAGAGTAGCAGGCACGATCTGCGGACAGCAGGCGTGCCCTGTTATTATCAAATGCGACGCTGACCATCTATTAAACCGATATTGCACACCATCGATACAAAGAATTTCTTTCTTTCATTGGATGCATTTATTAACGCTTGTAAATATGTACAAATTATTTTTGATTAGTATGAATAAATTATATTTTGAAGGTTTTATTGATGTTATTATTACTACCACAATGACCTACATAAATTCAATGTAAATAAATTAATATAGAAAGTCCGTTTCATATAAGAAGTCCAGACCACATTCGCTGGTTACGTTATTTTAATACACGAACAGAGAGCTTTCGCATTTTCATCTCATAACTTGGCCCGTTATTTTTTTTTAGATTACATATAACCCAAAACAATAGTTTGTAGGCTTTTTAAATACGTATAGGTAGTTGTAAAATCTGATACATTCCAGTACTTTCTGTGATATTTGTTGTCTTCCGTTAGTTTAATTAGAACTGTAACTGACATTAATAGTTAAAAATAAAAGTCTTAACTATTTAGGGCAAGCAGTACAGTTGATAGTTATTGACATGCCAAAATATAAAGAGCTGCAATAGTGTTTCAAATAGTTGCTTTTATACGTTCTTGTAAGTATTAGAGATATCTATCGTTCAGTTCAATTTTATAAAATTTGGTTTTCCAGATTAATAGTATCATTTGTTTTTAGACTAAATGTGTAGTGCAATGTTGAATCTAACTAAAGCTTTTCTTTCTTATTACTTTCTTAAGTGAGTACAATTCAGATGATAAGCGTTATAAAGCAATATTTGTGATGATTAAAATATTAACATGATCTAAAGAAGAAGTGTAATGTAAAAGGTAACTTTAATTTAGGTAATACAACATTTTGTAGCATTTTAGGGGGTGTCAACTTATATACCTGAAAATTATCCTTTGAAGAGTTATATCGTCACCGTCTATCAAAAATTGTCGTTTATAAAAATGATAAAATGCAAAATTATATTGTTGGAAATGCGGTAAAAACTATAATAGTGTCACTGAGTACAATTATAATATTATATATTTCACTCTAGGCAGTTGTTGACACTATATTGGTAACTATATTAAAATAGTTATCAATAATTATAATATCCACCGGTGGTTGTACAGCTTTTTCATAGTATAGTGTCAATAAATTATGGAATAAAATTTTGTACATTTTACGCAGGAAATTTTAATTTTTCATACCATTCTTATACCTTGGAATGACAAATTTTTCATCATACCCTTTTTTTAGGAAAATATCAAAGACTAAAACTGGTGACTTAAAAAAGGACAGTGCAGCTAGTCGAAATGGATTTTTAGAAAAGCTCTAAGGAAAAAACCATTTAAAGACAACATTGCTGAAGATGAATAGTCCAAAACCTTCTTTAAACGTCGTCTGGAAGTAAGCTTTAGAAACATGAACTCAACTATTCAATATAGATAACATGCAGATTCGTTTCAACCATGGTTTTACTGCTACACAAGATCATTTTGCCTTGGAGAGAATAAATAATTTAGAAGAAGCAAGTGCAAATAATTTAGGTTAGAGAATAGAAGGTTCATTAGTGTTGAATAAAACAGAAGGTGCGTTGAAAGCAGATTCTATTCCATCTACGAGGGTTGCCTTTTAAGTAGTTACAAAAACTAGGAAAGAAAACAAATTTTTTGGAACAAACTGTTTTATTGCTTTTCAAAATATTCACCTTTAAG
>JAHWXV010320573.1:0-11073 GCA_024586415.1 Phrixothrix hirtus
TATTAATTTAATGTAGATGCAATCATTTTTGTTTAATTATTAATTGTTCTAAACTAGATGGGCAAATAAAAAGGACAATATTAAATGTACGTATGTATCGAATACCATGCAATACATTGCTCAGTAATACATTTAATTCGTTCAAAGTTCTGTAAATGGATACTTTATATGAGAAAGGATGTTCCTTATTCCGAGACATGCTATATAAAGTGGTGACATCTTATATGAGTTCTTTGTATATAACTTGGCAATACGATTAAAAAAAGAATAATGTAATAAGTATTATTTGAAGTGAAGCAGCTGTTCTGAAATAACAACACCCTTACTATCTAATACCTATATAATACTTTAAATTATTTTTTTTTTGTTTCTCAATCTGATGTATCTGTTTGCATTTGTTTGGCAACTAGTTGTAATTTTATACTATGTACATTTTCTGGCTGGTTGTTAAACATAAATTGGACAAACGTAGAACAGGAAACCTAATTCAATATTAAATTTATATTTATAAAATATGTTGTTCGTTTTTGACCACTTTATGTATTACGGCAAAGTATTTAAAAGACGTTAAAATTCATTTTATAATCAGTAAGAATAATTGTGACTAAGTATAAAGTTTAATAAATGAAAATGTGCAATATAATTTAGGTCAAATGATTTTGTTTAAATTTAACAATTTGTTTTTATTTTTAAGATAATTTAGAGTACTGATATTTATGTAGGTGTGTCTAAATGTTGCTTCTTGAATATTTTTAGATAATTTGTATTATGTTTTAATAAAATAAAATATTTAGTATAAATTATTTAAACAGGCCATTGAACTTTAAATGGTCAACAATCTATTATTAGGATGGATAGCAACTGTTCAATATCTGTATAATTACCTTGAGAAATTTCCATTCTCAATGAGAATGTTATCAAATAAACCAAAGATAATTTATAAGTACGCTATTTATTTTAAGCTTTAGTTTAATACGAAAAATTAAGATGTTTAAAGCCTTTTTCAACAACTTTATAAGTATATTATGTAAACATTTTTAATACGACATCTTTTGTGTAATTATATAAAACAAGCCACCATAAATTAATTTTATGGTTTATTTATTCTACTATTTAAAATATTTCATAAATATAAGAGAGCAGCGTATCTTTGCCATATGTAAATGAATCGCCAGTGTGTAAAGTCAAACTTCTGAGTATTTTTAATTGAAAATTTAAATAAGATGAATTGTAAGTATTTATGTCCACTCTATATATTTTTCACTTTCATTAATTTATTGTTTGAATTTTATATTGCAAAAATTCTTTCTTTATATATTTCAATAATTGAACTTTTTTAAACGTGTGATAACAATAATTCAAAACTAAAAATGTTTTAGCGCAAAATTTAAAATTAACTGTATCAAAGATAGTTCACAAACGATTTCACATATTACAATGGTTACCAAAATATACAAAATTTGATGGCATATCAGATCTTGTAGCAGGCATAACAGTAGGCTTAACTATGATGCCACAATCAATGGCATATGCATCGCTTGCAAATTTACCTCCTCATTATGGTCTGTATTCATCATTTATGGGTGCTTTAATATATATTTTCTTTGGTACGATCAAAGAAGTATCAATTGGGCCTACGAGTCTTATGGCACTTTTAACTCTATCGTATACAAAAGATCTGCCAGTAGATTTCATCATTTTACTGTGTTTTTTATGTGGATGGATTGAGTTACTTATGGGTATTTTTAAATTAGGTAAGAATTGTATATTTATTGTTATGTGTTACTATACTAAAATTCAATAAATTAAGGTTTTATGGTCGACTTCATATCGGCACCAGCAGTATCTGGTTTTACTTCGGCAACATCTGTGATTATAATTTTAGCCCAACTGAAAGGTTTATTCGGAATTAAATTTAACAGTGACAATATATTTCATTATATACAAAAATTTATTGCAAAATCATCGTCTTTTAACAAATACGACTTGTTAATAGGAATTTGTTGCATCGCCTTTTTAATCACATTTAAGGTAAGATTTTGTTGTGTTTTGATTTTATAATTGTTTCTTAGAGTTTTGTAGATATCAAGTTTAAAAACAGAATACTTAAGAAAATATTTTGGTTTTTGTCCATCAGCCGAAATGCTTTAATTGTGCTAATATGTTCTCTTGTTGCATTTTATTTCGAATACCACAATGGAAGTGCACCTTTCACTCTTTCTGGTATGTAAATATAAAACTCTTTAATCTATTATTTATAGTAATTTTATTTTCCAACGAAAACTAATTGTAATCATACCAAAATCTAAATATGGTGTTAAACGCTATTAAAATAAAGAATAATTATTAAGTAGTACAGAAAAAGCCTTTGCAAAAAACCAAAAATCTAAAATGTTGTCAAGGCTTTAAATTAACTCAATCACTGAACAAAAAATGCCTGGACTAATAAATCTAAACAAATGCGACATTTTGAAGAAAATATCTATCTTTGAAGTTAGATATTTATTTGAGCTTATTAGTTCAAGCATTTCTTGTTTTGTTGTAGAGTTATTTAAAGCCTTTGACAATGTTTTAGATTTTTGATTTTTTGCAAAGGTTTTTTTCTACTAATTAATAATAACTATTTTTTATTCTAGCAGTGTTTAACTTCATATTTAGATTTTGATATCTAGTTAGAACTGCAAACAATGGGCTGCAGATGATATTTAACAGATAATAATCGTCTATGTCAAATTATCGAAAGCCTTATTTATCAAATCACTTAAAAATATAAACGGTAGTATTTTACTATTACAAGTAGTGCAAACATGATAATAAAAATTATTTGTTTATGCCGCAAAACCTATTTAGATATTGTAATCTTTCAGTTAAGAGATTATCTATGTTTTAAAGATTATTGTATTTGTCATTGATAAAATAAACTATGGTTGCAAATTATTATCAGAAAAATTAATTTCCTAACTTTCATTGTTGTTAATAAACTATTTCAATGGCATTTAAATGTTATTTAGGTTTAATTATAAACTAAATAAATAACACCTCATGTAAATATGTAATGGTCAACAACCAAATAGTTACGGAATGCATTGCAAGATAGCATATTTGCATTGAATCAAATAGGCATGTTTCAATATAGATTAACTACATATCACATTAACCCATCTTGTAACACTTCGTGTAAATATATTTCAAGAATAAATGAGGAGCAAATCTGTTTTTAAAAAGTGTTCAGTATAAAGCAAAAACCTCTCACTCAATTGCCTTTAAACTTACACTAATGTAGTTAACTTTATCAGACGCCTTTTAATACAGTGGTTAAACATAATCTTTGAGGGATGACATTTAACAAAGTTTTGAGAAATTGGAAAATATACTTCGGATTTAACCGGTTTTGTTCTAAAAGTGATAGATATTTTAGGAAAAATACTAAAATGGCACAACAAAATGATAATTTTATTATTATATACTATTAAATACCAAAAGGCAACAAAACATAATATTAAACAATCTGGTGTGAGATAACACACGACTTTCTCCTACACACATAGATATGGAAATAGTGTCCACAAATGATTAAGTTATTATTTACATTTATTTTGGAAATGATAATTGTAACGGACACTGATCCAAGTTACTGGACACTCAAAACCCTGCTTAACTTGAGACATTGTACCTGATAACTCACTTCTACGAATTTTTTCAGGAAAAGATCTAAGTTCAAGGTTAAGGATGTTAAACACATCAGAACCGTAGCAAGTTCCAAAAAAATTGTTAAAAACGTTTTCGAGAAAATCGCAAAAAACTTGAAAAACTCAAGAATAAAGTGGCACTTCCAGTCCTTAGATTTTAACTAAATTCTAGATGTCTCGTGTGCAGAAGATAAAAAACTTAAATATAGAATTTAAAAAAATCGTTTGAGCCGATTTCGAGAAAATCTCAACAAATCAAAAAATGACAAGGGTAAACTAGCACTTTTGGTCATTAGATTTTGACTAAATTTTTGACATCTCATGTGCACAAGATAAGAAACTTAAATATAAAAAAAATCGTTAAAGGCAATTTCAAGAAAATCTGGAAAAACCAAAAAATGGCAAGAGTAAAGTGACACTTCTGGTTATTGAATTTTAATGAAATTGTCATAGTCATGTGCAACGATGGTTATAATAAACTGAAATATAAAGTTTTGTTTATCTACGAATTTTTGTTTTCGAGATATCCTGTTCAGACAGACACAGACAGACCAATTTTTAAAAACATGTTTTTCGGACTCAGGGGGCTCTAAAATGTGTATTTCCAGTAAAATTTTGACATCAAAAATTTTGGACGAAAACAGTATTTTCTCTATACTATATTTCATATAGGTAAGAGAAAGTAAAAAAGAACAGATTATTAAACAAAATTAAAAAGTAAAAATTTTCAACAAGTAAAAAGGAAAAAAATTATATTGGAAGACTTGGCTCTTCATAGAGACATTTACATTCTCGTCAAATGTATCTGACATAAGAAAACTTTTATACCAATCTAGGTCTGGTTGTGATTCTCACTTAATGCCAAAATGTTCTTTCTTGTGTAAGGCTTGACTTCGTTTATCTGGAAAAGGTCTTCGTGGCTTAACTTTATGAAGCTGAATATTATCATCACACTTTCCCTCTTTTAGGAACTTTTGGCAGTTTGTATTTATTTTCTGTCACTTTATACCTCCTTTATTTCCTTGTTCAACAGTAATCATGTCATCCATGTTAAATGTAATTTTTGAGCTTCACAAACAACAAGTAATAAATAGTCACTCATCCACACAAATAAATGGAACATTTCAGCAAATAATCTGGAGGGAATTGATAGCATAAATAGCATTAATAACTGTGTGCATCAGAAACCATATGTTCTGGATATACCCAGTTTTGATTCAAAAACATGGATATAGTCACTTCTGGTACAAAACCTAAACTTTCCATGTGATTTCAATTAATTATATAGAAAATGTATTAAAACCAAAATGACAGAAAAATGGATTTACCCGGTTTTAGACACAAACTCCTCAAATATTGAAGCTGTTTGATATGATATCTCAAAATACATTTCAAAACTTAATAAAAAAGAGTATTATATTGGCAAGATCTCTCATTACTTAATTTATGATTCAGTTATAAATTAAATAATTCATTTCTGATAATATTTAACGTTTGGATCTTATCACAGTTAAAATTGGATTTAAACCTTTGATGGCTTTTTAATACAACTTCCAAGATGGTGTTGGTGCATCAAGTACAGTAAGGGAGGTTGATCTTTCTAAAACAAATTGATACCTGTGACAACCACCTTAAAAGAATTAAAATAGTCAAATCAGAGATAAATGTGGGCACCACTAGTTTTGTTCGAAACCAGAAACTTACAGGCAAATGATAACATCATAGCAAAGATTATTTAACATGGAAGTCTTTCAGATTATGATAATGCCACTGAATTATATAACTCAGGCTACTATACCAACATCTGCCACTAAATAAAGTTACTACCATAGATCACCGTTATGCAGTATATAATATTTTTATCTTATTAAATTATCTTAAATTATCAAATGTGTAACCTAAGTCTAGGTTACTGAAATAGAAAACATTGTATTTAAAATAAACAAATATAATAACCATTCAGGTGGTATAACAAAATTATATAATGAAATTATACAAATATAGACCTAATTGTCATGGGATCTCCTAAATTAAACCAGGATAAAATTAAATAAAACATTATGAAGCGGGCAAGAAATAAAGTTCTATGGAGTATGAGTGTACTTACTTTATAAATTTCAATCTAAATTAGACTTTATAGTCGGAGCGGGCAATGCTCTACAAATGCAAAAAGTAAACTTAAAACTTCAATTTCTTAATATTTTACAAAATTACGATTTATAATTTAAAGTGATGCTCTCGTAATTGTAATAGATTTTTCACAATAAGGAGACAGTAAGTACTGATTTAAAAAGTTTCCCAACTTGAGTTAGCTGAAGATCCCTTCTGGGTTGATTTGAATTAATTAAAGTGTAAAATGATGTACATACTGAACTTAGTTTACATAATTTATTATACCTAGAACCATCTATTTTTAATGAATTGACCTTGCTGTCAGAATTCCTTGTAAAAGGAGCAGAAAAAAGGTGCTTTTCTTCAAATGGAGTTCCAACAATGAGAATTTTTGAGTTACTACATTTTCAATGAATCGTTCTAAAATAAAGAACACAGCATAAACTGCGGGTCACAAAAACATAAAAAGAACAGAGTTCCTGAATTAAAAATTTAATGATGCTACAATACGTCTGCTTCAAATGAAGAGCTAACAGGAAACTTTTTAAAAACAAAACTTTGTGTTATATGAACAGCAAATATTTCAAATTTTGCCAATTTTCTATAGTATTTCAAAATAACTTATTTTAATGCTTACTGATACAATCTAAAAACAAATCAAATATCCATGAATACAAAATATGTTTTCTACTTAATATTCTGAAAAATTCACTGAGTTGGCGGAAAACAACAGTAACTAAGCATATTGAAATACCATTTACCAAAAAGGACTTCTAAGAATTCATGATATTCATTGAAATAATGATTTCCTAATAAAATTCAAATAATTTAAATAAATTAAGATTTAATAAATAAAATAAGAATTTCTCTAGCCTCCAAATAAAGATACAATAATCAAAGATTTAATTTAATATTTCCAATTAAAATGTTTAAAGATAACATCTTTTAGATACAAGTGTTTTTAAAAGGAGTTGATAAAAATATTATCTTGACCAAATACTTCTATATGTATGTATCTACAGGGTGTACCTAAAAGTAAAAGGCATTTCACAATCTGTCTATCTTAAAGACCACTAGATTTCATCTAATGTTAAATTAAAATTTCAGGTAAAGTGATTGGAGGTGTCCCAAACTTTCAACTTCCAAATTTCAGTACCAAAATTGGCAATGAAACCGTAACTTTTATTGAAATGATTCAAACTTTAGGAAGTGGCATTCTAGTATTACCCGCAGTTGCCGTTTTAGCAAATGTTGCTATAGCTAAAGCATTTGGTATTACTTTTGTATAATAATTAATCTTAGTATTAATTATTTTTACTGTAGTTACTGACAAACCGATAGATGCGACACAAGAAATGATCACATTAGGATTATGTAATATTTTTGGTTCTTTTGTGCAATCAATGCCAACATGTGGAGCTTTTACAAGATCTGCAATTGCACATACTAGTGGAATTCGAACTCCGATGGCTGGAATTTATGCTGGTAATAATGTTAAATTTATTATATAATTGTGTTTTAATTGGATTGAAATTTTAGCCAGCATTATACTTTTGGCATTAACATTTTTGACACCATACTTTTATTATGTTCCTATAGCGTGTTTGTCAGCTATTCTTATAAGTGCAGTTATGTTTATGATCGATTTTAAAATAGTACCAAAATTATGGAAGAGTAATAATAGTAAGTAGAATGATATTCTATTTTTAATATAATTTTTTTTCTTTTAATTTTAGAATATGATTTATTAATTACAATTGCTACGTTTGTTATAAGTTTAATGTATGGAGTTGAGCAAGGTTTATTGGTTGGAGTTCTTTTAAATTTTGTTCCTTTGTTGAAGTTTTGGACCCGACCAAAAGTTGATTTTGTTCTTAAATCAGTAAGTTTATCTTGAATTATCTTTCAATATTTTTTAACAATTTTATTACAGACTAAGAAAGAAAAACAGTATTTAATAATTAAACCCGAACTTGGTTTATATTATTCAGCAGTTAACTACCTTACTCAACAAATAATTAAAACATCTTTAAATATGGGTTCTTCAATTCCCATAATTGTTGATTGCGTGAATTTTTTAAATGTTGATTACACAGCCATTCAGGTATAACTTGAAATTACACTTAAAAAATTATATTATTTCTATTTATTTTAGGCATTTGGTAATATTATTAAAGATTTTAAGGAGAGAAAAAGACAGATTTATTTTTTAAATATGAGTGATACTGTATTTTCTAGTTTAAATGAAATAATGAATATAAATGGTATTTCTTGTTATAAAACAGAAGATGAACTCTGTAATTCACTTGGTTTAATAAGAAATAACATAGATGATGATGTTGAGATGGCCTTATTATCTCATAAAGAATCGATTTGAATATTTAATGACTCATCGTTGGAGTAAAATTCTATGGTGGTCATTCGTACAGTTCTCTTTTGTGTGCCTTGGTATCGAACCAATTTGACTTGAAGCCATCAAAAGGGATTAGTAGAAACCAGTGTTCCTATTTATAAACTATACATTCATGACAAAGTATTAATTGTTTATGTATAATCTCTTAATATAAATAAAATTAATTTAATTTTGGCATGTTTAAT
This sequence comes from Phrixothrix hirtus, assembly GCA_024586415.1. NCBI lineage: Eukaryota > Metazoa > Arthropoda > Insecta > Coleoptera > Phengodidae > Phrixothrix > Phrixothrix hirtus. The sequence goes on from JAHWXV010320573.1 coordinate 8,400, forward strand.
TTTATTTATAATTAAAATTTGGAAAAATAATTTCATATCAATATTTAACTGCATTTTTCTGGTTCAACTAGTATTTTTAATTGATAAGGCTATTGCCTCAACTGATAACACAATAAATACCACAATGATTAGGTTATTATTGAAAACATTTATTTGCACAAATAAACAAAACATTTAAAAAGGAAATATTTGGCTCTAAATTTATAGGTATTTTATGCAAACTATTATACAATTGATCATTTTGAATTTTATTTAATATTTTATGAACATTTTAGACAGCAAAAAAGTTCTTTAATTTATTTAAATCGGGTATACAGGGTGTTTCAAAAAAATTAACGTACTTATGAAAACTATAGACAGTTTTTGATCTGTAGAACAAAATGTTCTTATAATTTTTTTTCTAAAATTCACACTTAAAGCGATATTAATAATTACAATTTTAAATCCGATTCTGTAAACTACTTTGATAGTGTTAACCCACCATACCAACAAATAATCTGATGTTGATATCGCCGCAGTACAGAATAAGCTTTAGTCTATCCCAAAAATTTGTGCTTATAAGATGCATTCTTAAAATTATTAAAAATGTTTACATTACAAGAATACAGTAATATGAGTTAATGTATAGGGAGTGTAATTATAATATTTGTCAAACAAGACAATTATATGTAAGATGGTTTCATTTAAATTTTTTTTATGGAATTACATAAAAAATGCTACGTATATTATCAATCCAGTCGAGAACGAAGACGATTTACAGGAACAGATTTTTGTTGCTGCTAATGAAATTTGCACAGATCCGGACTGTTTATTAAGAGTTCAGAGTAATTTTTTGTGTCGATTGGAAGTCTGTTTATGTACTGGCGGAAGAAATTTTGAACAACTTCTGTAAACTGTAAGTGAATTTGAATTATCATTGAAGCACTTACTTCATGAAATGTTAACAAAACAATAAATACAAATATGTGTATATTTTGTTAAAATGCAATTTTTAAATAAAGTTGTCTAATTCATATACAATATTAAAAGAAATAGACGGAACTCACAAATTCCAGGTTATTAGACAATTAAAATTAAATAAATAATTATTTTCTAGAATAAGTAGATATTTTGAAAATATTTAATAGTTTAAAATAACAATCTTGTAAGTTTATTTTATGAGACTAGATTTAATACAGAATAAAAAATTATTTCTTTCAGGTCAAACACTTTCTACATAATGTTTGTAAATGCATAATAAAATAAATGAACATCTCATGGTTAAAATCGATAGTAGGACATAAACGGTAAATAAATTGTACATCTCAGATGGTAGATACACTACTAGACAATCAGAGTCGTGGTGGTTCAAAAGATCGAAAGCTTCTGTGACAAATAATTATACATCAGTGATGCCATAAAGATCAAAAATTGATAATACTTATCCCATGGTAAATAGGGTGTCACTTGAGTTTATTTGTAGAGAACTGCATGATTTTCAGTATAAAACTGAGAAACTCACTGAAACCAGAAACAGTAAAAATATAACTTGGAATAAAGAACTTGGCTTAATCCGGTACCTGTCTTTATTATGCAGAAAATAAAAAAATCTGAAATGTTACTTAAAACGTCAATATTTGAATTAAATTGAAAATCAACTTACTGAAATTTCATTACAGAATGCTAAATAAATTATGATAAAGTTCTGAAACAAAACACAAAGTTATAATACATGATTCTATTAACAATAAATCAAAAACAATTTACATGAATTAAAAGAAAATCAAAAATGTAAGATTCATGATCGTGCAATCTACAAATATTAAAAAAAGAGAGTGCAAAGAAAAATCAAGTTATTACTCTAAATAGATTACGATAAAATAATTTAGCAACACTACGGTCACTTTCGAACATTAAATTATACACACAAATTTTTAATTTAAAAGTTGACTATTGCATATAAAAATAATCTTAATGGAAATATTAAAATTTCAGTAAATAAACAGCAATAGAAAATCTTATAAAATTTTGGTACGGTGCCCATATGATTATATTTTACATGGTAAACACAACTATAGTTGATTGGCAGAAGTAAACGATAGTTTGACCAAATTGGAATAGTTAATGATAATAAGTCATTGATGTACCTTTATTACTTCATGGTCAAGCTAAGGTGTCATGCTTAAGTGTAGATCCCCAAACAGGAAAGGTGAGATAAATAAATCACATCTTAGAACCCCATGCAAATCCCCAAAACATTGTGAACCAAAACATTGTACTTCCCACTTGTAAAAGATCTTATTTAACTATCTTAATCACCTACGTTATGGGACCCTTTCACAAAACTCTCTCATGGCGTGGAAATGAATAATTACTGTAAATGGAATGTAGTCATGAAGAAATTCATAGAAATTCGCCAGCTAGATAAAATTGCAGCGTTGATATAAATAATATTTTAATTGACAAGAATATGTAAAGTAAATTACAGCAGTTTATGAAATAATTTAAGCAAAAAGAAAATTATTTTAAATATGTAAAAAGGTATTAAATAAAATTATAATTAAACTGGGTGTCCCATTTATCTTGAGACAACGAAATAGACTTGGCTAAACACTTGGTAAAGTAACTATGTAGGTACGTGACATAAGGCGTGTAAACGCATTAACTTCCACTTACTAAGTGAATGACAGCCGGT
>JAHWXV010320664.1:0-12167 GCA_024586415.1 Phrixothrix hirtus
CGGACTCAGGGGACCTGAAAACGTGTATTTCCGCTAAAAACTGGACATCGAAAATTTTGACCGAAAACATGACTACTATATTTCATATACGTAAGAGAAAGTAAAAGGTAACCGAGAAAAAAGACGGGCGTTACAATCTACAATTTAGGACATCCTACATTAATAAAATGTGTCTAGTAATGTCAACTAAGATGAAACCACTCGGTTTGAAGTATAGAAAAATAAAATGTAAAAGTTTATATAAAATAATAACTAATTAACAAATTGATATAATCTATACAGCATTATAAAGAAACGTTTTTCTACAGCAACGTAATTTTTAATAAATTTTACTTTTGCAATTGTTCAAGTTTTTAAAAATTATTTTATGATACACCGGGGTTAAACGTAAATTCAGTGAAATAGGCTTTTTTGTTATATTTTTTACTTTCTCTTACCTTATATGTAGCATAGGTAAAAGAGATAGTTTGTTTTTGACTAAAATTTTCGATGTCAAAGTTTTAGTGGAAACATGCATTTTCGCCCCCCTCCCCCGAGTACGAAAATCATGTTTTTGGAAATTGGCCTATGTGTGTGTGTGTGTGTGTCTGTGAATACGATAACTCGAAAAACAAAAGTTCTAGTAAAACAAAATTTTATATTTAAGTTTGTATCCATCGTCGCAACAACCGCAAAAATTTCATTAAAATAGGATAACCGGAAGTGCCACTTTACTGTAGTCATTTTTTGGTTTTTCGAGATTTTTTCGAAATCGATTCTAACGGTTTTTTTAGTAGCACTTTATTTCTGTCAACAATATTTTAAAAATGTATTGCACTTTTTATAAATTTAAAACCTTTTCATATAGTCTACTCAGAAAATGTTCGGTAAATCGAGTAACCGGAAGTACTTTCACTGTTAAGTATGAATAAAATAACTATGAAACTAAAAGTCCTAGCTAAATGAAAATTTATATTTGAAGTTATAATTGCCTTTGTATGCAAAATCAAATATTTGGTTAAAATCGAATAACGGAACTACCACTTTATTTCTGTCATTTTTAGATATTTTCCGAATTCTTCATTTTCACGGTTTTCTTGAAATCGGCTATAACGATTTTTTAAACTTAGTATATTTCTTGGATACTTAATTTAGTTTTATATTAACCAAGGGGTTTCTCTAATAAACTTTTGAAAATCAAGTAACTGGAAGTACTGGGGGTATTAGTTGCGCACAACATATCTCAAAAACAAATCATCATATGAAAATCAAAAACCATATTTAAGTTTTCTATCATCCGTACATAAGACGACAAGAATTTAGTTCAAATCGAATGACCGGAAGTACCACTTTATTCTTGCGATTTTCTCCAACACGGCTATAACGATTTTTTTAAAACTTGCTACGGTTCTTATACGTTTGACATCCTTTTGCGTGAAGTTAAAGAGTTTCCTGAAAAAATGCGATGAAGCGAGTTATCAGAGAAAATCGCTGGAGTTAAACAGGGTTTCACGTGTCCAATAACTTGGACGAGTGACCATTACTAGTATCGTTCACAAAATAAACGTAAATAATATTTGAATCATTTGTGGACATTTACATATTTGTGTCTATGTACGTAAGAGAAAGTTGTGTAATGTGCCACACCAGATTTTTATTCTTTAAAATAGAAATTACGCCATAAATGATGATTTAGTGCCAATTACTGTATTTTAACGCACAAATCCGTGCTTAAAAATTATTGGGTTGCGATAAAAAACTACATTCGAAGCATTTACAAAAATAAATTAAGGTTATGTATTTGTAATCCATCTTAAACCTTAAAACAAAACTCATTCTATATTTTAATAATTTTATTTTAAAATATTTTTATAATTTATGTCAGCAATTAAATCCCCCTAGCTTGTGTAATCAAAACTTTAAATTTTTACTCAATAATGATTAGAAGTTTAGTGCCACTTATTTCACCTATCATTGTATTTATTATGTAGAATAGTATTGTAACGGAACTAGTTAATTGCTTTAAAAGGTCTTTGTCTTCACTAACTTATAATTATTTATTTATACGGTCACAGGCTAAAGTGACAACAACGAATGTGGCAAATAATCACGAGTGTTTAACCACCGCCGGCAAATCTGCAGTGGAGCGAGGCGTAGTTCGTCCATATTTGCGAGGCTAAACACTGTAAAATCAAGATGAAATCGGTAAAAGGTGGGCGCCACTGTTCTCAAGTCTAAACTGCTATCAGACGATGTTTGTGAAACACCTTGTATATCACGATGTTAGTGACCTACCTTAAAAGTGGAGACAGATACTCTAATGGTGCTGCAGATACGGTATCAAAAGCTGAAAGAGAGGATATTCTAAATTAAAGGTGCTTACTATTTATGACAGTTCCTGTATATAAGAATCGAAGCAAAATGCTGATAAAAGCTTTAAATATTATTTACATTAAGTGCAAAAATTTGGGGCGTAGTTTGCCTTGAATGAAATAGTCAAGGGCAGGTTTTCATAACTGACCACCCTGTATATTGTCAATTTATCTAACTGAACTTTAGGAAAGTGTTATATTTACTTATAAATAAATGCTTTATGACTTTTGTTACTGCAAATTACTGAATTGCTCTCTAACTTATTGTACGCGCATTGTACGTATAAGTGCGGTACGTTCACGTCGATGAAATAATAACCAAAATTTAGCACCAGAACACCTTTATATAATTAAGCTTGTACGAAAAACACATAATCACAAATTCAACAATTGTTTACGAAATTAAATAGGACTTAAATGCTAGGAACAGAAGAGACATTGGCTAGCGGAATCTAGATTCGAAATTGTTTATTTACAAAATCCAGCTTATTATTACAACTAGAAGCAATTGATTGACGGTGACAAATAATAAACGAACCTCAGATTTCGCTAGCGATACTTAACAATATTCATAAAATGCATAAGCAAAAATATTTTTATGTGGGTACCCAATTAATATAATAATAATAATTATAAAACTAACTGATTAAAGTACAACAGTAAATGTGACATCAAGAATTTGTTTTAACAATTAAAATTACAAATGTAAAATGTCCCAATTAATTAACGTTGAGTCAACGCCAATACGTTTACTTCAAGTCGGTAATTCATTTATTTCATCAATCTTTGTATAAAGTGGACGAAGGCGTCCTTTATCTAATTTTACGTTATTTTAAAAGCAAACAGACAACAATAAGACATTTACAGGTGGAAAGTGCTCTTGACTGGGAAGGCACTTTTAGCTCTTAATTTTAGGATTGATAACCCCCACGGGTAGGATGATACTTAAGTGGACTTTTTGCCGTTTCCATATTGAATGAATTATCCCAAAATAATTTGGATTTACTGCCTAAACGCCTAAAACAATGGTAGGTACAACAGAGCTTCAATAAAGGCAATTTTGTTCTCCCAAAACAATTAAAGCACTTCCGAACAAGAACTGACTACTTTAACACCACCTAACTTAAGCGTATCTTTACGATAACTATCCCCTTCTCACGGGCTCGCTCGTAATATTCCCTATGAGACCATAACATCCAGCCTGTACGGCGTTAAGAAAACATATCTTTACACTGGTTGGATTGTAACCCAGTTAATTATTTCTTAAGCTTTATATGGTATCATGCCCAATAATTTCTTGTGTGCATAACTTTATACTTTGTACGAAACAAAACAACCTGTAACCCTGTTTGATATTGAGGCGTGATTTCATGTGCCTTGAAACAATTTTTTAGAATTTCTGACGTAAGATCTAATACTTTATAGCTTGAGATAATTTTTTACTAACGAAGTTTTAACTAAAATTTCTAGGCAATATTCTAAAAATAAAATACGAGATGTATTCAAATAGATTTTTAATTTAACTGTATCTTTCTTTCATAAAATTGATTTCTAAATTTCTTTAATGAATCCTTGTTCAACTAAAATTATATTAATCATTAATGTGCATGGTACTTAATATCGCTTAATAAAAATAAAAAAAATAAAACAAACAGCAAGAGCTGACAATACGTATTCAACTTCATATTTATTATAGAGTACACTAGTATTAAGTGTTTATATTTAACAGGGAAAACTAAACTAAATGAATTTAAACTACTATTTATATAGAAAGGAGAATTTCTGAAAACATTCTAGAATAGTAAGGAATAAAATTAATCAGAATGCTAATGTCATAAATTCCAATGCTGTGACGCACTGCTGTGACGCATTGCTGTGACCTTGAATTTATTTAGGTATCACCTTCAGTAATGAGACATTCGTGATTACATCATTCATTTTAGTTTAATAGAACCTGGAATGTCCTGGAAACTTTTTTGTTATCTCTAATTTCGTTATAGTATTTTAAATTGAATTGAATTTTGTAAATTATATTTTTTATTATACATAATAAACATTTTTGAAAGCAGGTAATCGAAAGTTGAACACTCGAAATAAACGCTACTATTCATAGAAGTTATTTACTTATTGTTTTAAATTCAATTAAGTCGAAATCAAATTAATATTTCCTGCCCTTTAATAAGTCATATTAACCGCAAAATAAATTAATAAAAAGTGTAGTAGGAATCAAAAAAAGGCAGGATTAACTATAAAACCCTGCAAAAGTGTAACTGCGAAAGGTAACTTATAGTACCTACGTAGATCCGGTAAAGCCGGTGCAATGTAGCCGCAATTACAAAAAATTAGAGCAATAAGGGTACCTAAAAACCCGAAATAAATAAGACAATTTTAGGTCAGGCGAGATTCTATCAGAATCATGTCAAAAATTACGCGAAATTAGCAAAGCTGCTTACAGATTGCCTTAAAAAGAACTATAAGTAGTTCCAATTACCTACCGAGACAGTTCTGTGCATAGGAAAATTACAAGACGCATTATGTAAAGCGCCGGTATTAGTAGTGCCGCAATCTAATAAAGGAGTTTATATTGGAAACAAACGGTTCTACGATAGCAGTTTTAGCAATCCTATCACACAATGACCAAAATAATCAAAAACATCATACATTCGAGTTAGAGTTACTGGCAATAATTTTTGTATTAAATAAATACACATACTTATTTTGTAACAACATAAATATAGTTACCGATCATTATTTACATAAGGTAATTGGGTATAACGCAAAACTTGTAAGGTGGAGCTTTGTCCTAGAGGCGTACAATTATTCATTGGCCAGGTAAAAATTTGCGAAACGTGTACAGTTTATCTAGAGTACAAATTGCAGAATAGCTAAAGATGACCAAATAATGTAGTATAAAATAAGTTGTAAAATAAAATTAGTTTAGCATCCCCCCGAGTGTGTTAGCTAAGGAAGGTGAGATGTTGGTTATACATTAATTATTAATTAACGTGTGTAATCTACATTAGTAATTATAAACTAAGTATTGCTTTAAAAGTAGCCAATAAATATAAAATTTATAAATCCAATAAGTTTTACAATGGTAAAAATTCCAACAGAAAATTCTTTCCTAATTTTCTTAGAAAGACGTTAATGTAAAGAATAGTCATGCCCGAGAAACCGACAAAGAACTTGTAAAATTAGGAATGGAATGAAAAGTGCGAAATATAACGTATTGTAATAAAATTAGAAATAATAAGAATTCCATAGAACATGCCATAGAACTAAGATAAATGATATAATCACAAATGACTCATTATGGCAAATTATATGTAAATTCAATGAGTAATGGCATTAAAATTTATTAAATCAGTGTTATGACTAACTTTATTTTTAATTTTACCTGCATCTTCTAGAATTCTCCTTTATATATAAAAATGCAGTTTAAATGTCTTTGATTTGCTTAGAATCTTATCTCTTTAAGTAGTTGTTTTAAATAAATAGAAATATGAACGTTTATTATTAGTGTACTTTCAAATAAATACTTAAGTGAATATGTGTAAATAAATAGTTGTAATTTAGTGTATATAAATATAAACTTTTCAACAATTAACTAGTTTCGTTACATTAGTGTCAGGTGTCAGATTTGTTATTAAAGTTGTGAACTCACGGACTATTAGTAATTGAACGCTAGTGTTAATTATTTTCTATATGCCAATAATAAAAAGCGCCCAAAAAAAGATGGAGTTGTTGATGAAAATGTTGCAAAAAGATGCAAGACAAAATGAATTCTAAACAAGAGAAATTTGAATCCAATCAAAATAAATTACAAGAAAAAATTACTAACAAATTATGAACAATTAACAGAAGTGAATGTACATCGAGTTTATTACTTGGCTATTATTGAAAAGGGCATGACAAACACTAGTAGACACGTTAAAGTACCCCGTATGACGAAGGACACCTTGAGCCAATTGTTATAAATAATCGGTGGTAGCTACAACATTGAATAGATGGACCATTGAAGAAAAGGTCTTAATAGTAGTTCTCCATGGGGATGTCTTAAACATTCTATAAACTATACCGGTCCATCTCCAAAATAATTTCAATTACCTTATTTCACGGTTGGAAATGCGATATCGAGATAAACATTTGCAACAGGTTTACCGGGTCTAGTTAAGGAATCGAGCATACAAAATTGGAGAAAATCCCTAGAAATTTGAAATTAAAATTGCAAGGCAAGTAAAATTTGCGTACCCAACTGCTTCGAGATTTCACAACAGATACTTAGATCAGCACGTCCGCATGACCTTGCTAGTGCATTGGCTCATGCACTGGAATTTGAAGCGGCCAAACAAGCATCTAAGTGCCACACCCGCGTATGTGTAGTCGAAGAAGTCAATGATGGTGTTCAAAGTCTAGAAGCGATATTTGCGAGTCTATTTAAGACGCAAAAACCAAATGGACGTAAATCACGATGCTGAAAGTTTGGTAAATGGGGATACATACATAAAAATTTCCAAGAGGCTATGAGCAGTCTCGTCGACAATACAAAGCACCAGGAAAACTAGAAAAGATCGATGTGAAGGGAGGAATATCGATTTCTGCCATGTCCCGGAAGTCACCATCCAAGTGGCGTCGCCAAAACATAAACCGAATAGTCTTTATATTAGCGGAACAATTGCAGAGACGAATTGACACATGCTGCTAGACACGGAAGCAACGAAGACAATAGTGAAACCAAACATTATAGGAAATGTAACACAACTAACTTCAGAGGTGCGATTACGTACAGCTACAGGAAACTGTGCAATCATTGATGGCGAAATTATTACAGATATTGAGATCGGTTGTAGGAAGTGTACACATAGCGTGCTAGTAGGTAAAATTGACGAACATGTCATATTGGGTATGGAAATAATGTTTGAGTTTGGCTTTGCCTTAGACTTGAAGAATCATATTATACGAGTTGATGACGAAGACATACCCGTTAGTCGACGAGATGACCATTCAATAAAAATAATTCTAACAGAAGGGGTGACGTTACCGCCTAGAAGCGAAGCAATAGTTATGGGCCAACCGGATGGATATTTCCAGGTAGAATGTATAGAAATCCTAGAAACCAACAACATAGGTATTGGGCGTCGTATTCTAGCTGGAAGAGTGTTCATCGAGGTCAAGGAAATGACACCCGTTTTCTCAATGAATATTATACCTTCTAAATGGCTCTAAAGAAGGGCACTGAATTAGGAATGTGTACACACATCTCATCTGTAGTACATTGCAAGAAAACATGAAAAAAGTTTTTCCTGTAAAGAATGTATCTAAACTACATGCCACACACGAATCTTTAGACAATTGTTTATTCCATGAGCAAAACAATAAAGCCAATCAATCGATTCAACAATATAGTGACATATTTGCCACTAATGACGTTTTGAAATGAAGAAGAAACGTTATGACGCACAAAATAAATACTGGAGATGTTCAACCAACAGACCAAGAAGGCTGCCTTTATTCAAGAACAGGGTCTAGGAAGGGATAATAGAGCCGTCGGGTAGTCCTCGGGCATCGCCAGTTGTACTTGTTAAGAAGAAAGGTGGTAGCACTAGATTCTGTGTGAATTACCGTTACTTAAATAATACGACCAAAAAGGACAGCTACCTTCTAGCCAGAATTGATGACACTTTGAACACGCTTTCCGGTTCCAAATCGTTTTTGACCTTGGACATGAAAAGTAGATATTGGCAAGTCGGTATGGAAGCTGAAAACCGCCGCGAAAAGATGGATTTCTCCATTGGATCTGGGCTCTGGCAGTTCACAGTCAAACCCTTTGGTTTGTACAATGCATCAGCAATGTTTGAGCGGCAAATGGAATAGATCCTGAGAGGGTTGTCTAGTATACTTGGACGACGTCATAGTTATCGGAAAGTCATTCGATAAACACCTGAAAAGTACCGAAAAAATGCAACTTGTTTCAAAACAAAGTGAAATACTTGGGCACGTGATTTCAAATAAAGTGGCAGCTGTGACGTTACGGTTTTCTTTAATTACGTTGAGGGGAAAAATATTTATATTTTGCTTTTTCGGGTAGTAGCGTGAAAAGGGTAGGTTCTTTTACAGGACTCTTATGAAGATGGACTTCGTTGTGCACACCTAGCTAAATTAGTTGATAAATAATAAGGCAATAAACCTTCACAAGTCATATATTACAAATAAAAATAACTGGGCGATTAATTACAAATTAAAATTATATATATATATATATATATATATATATATATATATATAATAATAATGAAAGATTCAAAATAGTTATGTACAAAATAATAACGAAAGATTCAAAACAATTATGTAAGTATTCTCTGGACATTTAATACTAAAACAAATATGTACAAAGTGAACTAAATGAAATGAACTGTTCTTTTGCGTCTACAAAAATGGCAATTAAATATCGAATTTTAATTAGTAAAGCTCAATCAATGAATGTATTTAATTATTCTTGATAGCAATCGGTTTGTTTCGGCTAGTGAAAATTTTAGCAACGGACGGATGATACTGTTGAATTAGTATCAATGAAATTAATTAATTCGTACTTCTCATGAAAAGGCTTCCAACCAACGCCAACGGTAATTAATTTCGACGCAAATTTCTAAACAAATGCTAGTATGCTTTTGGAAGTTGTCTAATAACTGATCTCGTATCAATGTTTTTACAACGATACATAAACGATTTTTAATAATCGACCTAAAGGATTTTATGTGCTACTGTCACATATACCTTTTGCGGTCTGTATAATTTGTAACTCCAGCTTTAATGGGACGAGCAACGAAAGGAGGTGTTTACGAGCTCTACATGCGGAACCGTCAGATTTCTCCGCCGAGTCGTACGTTCAACTGTGGCGACAAAATTTAGACGGGCCTCGCACAAGGTCTGAGGTGATTTTCAGGATACTTCAGTTACCTTATCGCCCAAGCGACTGCTTAACTGAAGAATTATGGGTAACCCTCGGTAACTATGCCCATTGCCCAAGCAACAAGGCGCAGTCGACGACAGCGGAAAGATTGACAAACTTCCAAACGTAAACTAGGTTTGTGGGCTCGGTTATATATTTTAAATCAAATGTTGATTAATTAGGCGAGTCCCACCATGAGCGTGTAGCTCGATATTTACGGCATCGCTATCGGATTCGGAGTTCGCCGGCTTTGCAATTGAAGTGCCAGCTTCGCAGTCAGAATTGAAGTCCTTACGGCTTAGCGGATGGATTCGAAGTTCCTTAAACGTTCTTGCGCCGCTCTTTATATACTAATTTAGGACGCGGTATCTTTATTTCACTAGCGTAACTTGTTTGCTATTTTATTCTTGAGTTTTACGTTAACTTCTTATAAGATGTTAACATTTACCATAGTAACATGTTATTTGATATATACAATTACTTAACCTATTTTAACTAAATACTTATTTGTAGTTTGTCTAATTCTAATTAGGCAAGTTACTGGATTTACAAACATTTAGATATGTAATTAATTATTTCAATTATTAAATGTTTCCCGCACTCCGCGAATTTTTAGTCTTTAAATTGTCTTTTTAACTTAAATATTAATACCATTAAAACGCGCGAAACTGTAGCAGTTTTTATAATCTCGATTTTTATGTTATATTCGGGTACTTTTACACAGTTGATCTAGAGAAAATTCAATCCATACGAGAATGGCCACAACCAAAAGATAAACATGAATTACGAAGTTTCTTGGGGTTATGCAATTACTATCGCCGATTTATACGTGGATCTGCAGATATCGCAAAACCCCTTACAAAACTTACTGAAGAGGACCAACTGTATTTATGGAACAATGGCTGCCAGGAGTCATTTGGAAAATTTAAACGAACTTTAGTAACTGTACTTAATTCGTTACCCTAAAATTGATGACAGATTTGTCTTAGATACCGGTGATAGTCACGTCGACATCGGCGCGGTGTTGTCACAAATTGAAGATGGACAAGAATGAGTAATTGGATATTTTAGCAAAATCTTCTCCAAACCTAACGTTTCAGTCCTTACTGAAAGGTATAAGAGGAGTAAAGAACTTCCGTTCTACCCGGTGGTAGCTCTAAGTCGTGAGGGGTGGTTCTTAGTGTAGTTTGTAGCCCAGATTCGACGATTCGGGTGGTCGAAGTAACAGTGGAATGGCTTTCTTGCGATGGACGTCGTTTATGCTAACTGACGTCGCTCGAACTTCGGCCTCGTAACGTAAGTTATTGTTCGATTCGGTCATCGGCGGAATTGAAAAGATATGTTATGATACTAATTTATTGACAAAATAAATAAGTAATTCTAACAGTGTAATTAAGTAAATCAATTAATGTTCATTAACAATAAAATAACTCAAATATATCTGGAATTCACAATAAAATCATCTGTTATAAATTAAAAATACTAAGGTAGCAAACAAAGTAAATATGAATGTTCGCGTTTGTAAATTGTATCGGAGTTCATATAAGACTCGAGACGGGAATGTCGTGAATTTTCCCGAAGCATTAAAGTTGATAGTCGGCACAAGTTCCCAGGTCGACTCACTTTCTGTTCTCCTGATACTTGTATATGAATGCACGGGATTGCTATGTACGAGTACTTTGAGGTCTACACATACGGGCGTCGCTCCCATGCGGGACTTTCGGCGTAGTTGGTACTGGGATGGACGGGAACAAGAGAACGGCGTGTACCCGTGATCAAAGATGCCACTCGATAGACGCCGACCGTCTTTGTTAAAATAGCGTCGTCAGTGAACCGCGACCTAGCCACTCATTTACTAACAACAACCTTACTTGGAGAAACGGTTCGGCGTCGATGTGCGTCCGCTATTGTTACAACACAACGCACAACGACGTCGACAGCGCTCGGTGTCGTTTCTGTGAATCGCAACCTAGCTACACATATACAGATGATAGGCGAGTGTATTCGGTGGATGGTCTCGGATCGGCGTCAATGTGCGTCCGCTATTGTTACAACACAACGCACAACGATGTTGCCGGCGCTCGGTGTATTTTCTGTAAATAGCAACCTAGCTACACATTTACAGACGACAGGCGAGTGTATTCGGTGGATGGTCTCGGATTAGCTTCGATATGCGTCCGCTATTGTTACAAAACAACGCACAACGACGTCGACGGCGCTCGGTGTTGTTTCTGTAAATCGCAACCTAGCTACACATATACAGATGACAGGCGAGTGTATTCGGTGGATGGTCTCGGATAGGGTTCGATGTGCGTCCGCTATTGTTACAACATATCGCACAACGATGTCGACGGCGCTCGGTGTCGTTCACAGCTAGCTACTTAGCAACGTGGTTGTAAACGACTTCGTAGCAATTTGATATATGGTTTTGTGACACGACCTCCTAGCATACAGCGCTCCCAATGGTTTTAATACGCAGTCGGACGGTCTACAGGTGAGCGGTTCTTAGGAAGTTGTATCGACCTGGTTTGAAGAATTATTAACAAAATTAGATTTACCAATGAGGGAAGCTTTAGAAGGAATTTACACTAGGCAACGTCCCGTATAGAGTCTCTATGAAGACTCTCGTTCGGTTTGTAAAATCATCTTATTTATACCTAATTGGTATTCGCGTTCTTCGTTCTGCGAATACTGATTTGACTTGCTTTCTTTGTATGCTATCGTAGTGATACGGATAACGGCTGCATGTGTTTAACTAATTCGATTGCGCAATATGATGTAATATTCTTAATTAGTTATTTACTAATTAATTGATATTTCAATAATCGGAGATCGTTATTTCGGTTACTTGTGATTGATTATCAAAG
>JAHWXV010320923.1:0-11783 GCA_024586415.1 Phrixothrix hirtus
AAATTTTTTCAGCAAAGGAAAAACTTGCTTTATTTCCACATCAGGAACTAAAATTGTAGTCCAATAAAAACAAAAAAACAAACATAATATTGTATTAAGTGATATATACTGTTTTATAGAGATAAATTCAAGTTAAACAGTATTTAATCAATAGTTCTACTACATATTACTAATTTAACCACAAGGTGGAAATTAACAATTCAATAAACAGAAAAAGCTGCCACTTTAACGCGAAAAACAAATACAAGCGCGATGTTGTTACGGTTCAAATATCAGTAAGTTTCGGGAGAAGTATAAATAATTGCATCCAATGAGGAACTAATGTAAAGACACGTTCCAATAAAGTGTGCCGATCCATTAAAAACACTTGCACAGTCATTTTTCATACGTCGTCGCTCTAACATAGAATTTGTTTAATGCGTACTGAATCTATGTTATTTTGTCTCAATATTATGCTTAAGTTTCAATAAATTAATTAGTAAATCGCTGCCCCTATGTATGGTCCTATTTTCAGAAAGTATTTTCCTTGCTTCTAATATTGCGTAAAACAATAAAAGCAAGACAAACATAAAAGACTTCTAAGAGACGTTGACAATTGTTCTGCATGGTATGGTTTTGAATAGGGCATTTGACTTGGGCGCTTTTTACATATACGATCGAGCAAATTACTTTGATGTATCTAGAAGCCTTGCGACATTTCTGTAAACACATGTTAGTGCGCGTTAGTACACAATAGATCGTCCACATAAAGCGATCAGCATAACTTGATGTGGATCGGGGTGTTAGATCCGGACGTGATTTTGACTAAATATTGTTACAAAATGTCCGCAAAAGTCTTGGGTGCTTCGACCTGTATTTGCGCCTTTTGTTTGCATCAACCTTATGGTATATATAAGTGGCGACGTCTTGTCAATGTGAATAAAATTACTTTTACAGTTTTTATATACTAAAGGGTATTACAATAAGAGCATGTGATGTTTAAAATGGAATAAAAAGGGTTATATGTCAGGTAGGGGGAAAAATTTACTGCGAATTGTAGTACATTCAATGCAATTATCTTTTCAAGATAATGTCGTCTAAATGAGCTACGTGGCTTGGTTCACAGGAGTCGAACCGTGGGACTCTATTTGAGATGATTTTTCGGCGTAAATCGGGCTGTATTTCGCCAAATGGTTCGAATAATATTGCTCTTCAGGTTACTACAGGTTGCTGGGTGGCTATTGGCATAACTCAAAGATTTAACATAGTTCCACAGAATACAGTCCAAAGGCGCTAAATCACACAATCTTTGTAGCCAAAAGATGTCACCTCTTCATGAAACAATATGACACTCAATGACTATATTTTGCCACCCGCTGTGTGGCACGAAGCGTTATCTTGCTGGAATCACATGTCACCTATGTCGATAAAATCTAGATTTCATCAAAAAATTGGTTTTAATGCTTCTCGTCATTCACATTCATCGTCGTTCCCCTGGTGTCTCGGAAGAAGTACGACCCAATGACGTCGCCCTAGCAAGGCCATTAAGTCAAAAATGCGCTTTTTCACTGATGATGTTGACCAAGTGTTTCCGCATAATTCGCTAAATTATAATCACGGAAAGGCCAACTTCGTGTCAATGACTTAGAATTGAGAGGTGTCGGTTATTAGGCACACTTTCTGCAACAACAATAATATTTCCGTTTAGTCGAACGTAACGGCGGTACACCAATGATACGGCTCAATTGGTAACTCAACTAGTTAACAATCTTCCCTGTAAGAATCTAAAGCATACATTTTTTCTAAACGTTTTCTCAGGGTGTTTTCTAAATACGCCGGTAGGTAACTTCAAGGCGCAATCCCTTAGGATGCTCTAAAAAAACTTTCTATAAACATCGAACCGGAAATGCATAGTTTCCGAGTCAAAAGGTGTTGAAAATTTAAGGAAAAGTTCTATAATTTCAAATCAATTTTGAACAGTCAATACTAAGTTTTAAGATTTTAAATTAAATTACTTTATAAAGCGCTACATTTTTAGTGTAAACTCAATTTTTATCTGGCGCCAATGGCGTAGTTAGGCGTGAGTTAGTTGCCATTTTTTTTTCATAAAAAGGCGAACGGCAATGATTTATTTGAAATTTTTTATTCTATTAAGATCTTAATGTAGAACAAAAACAGGTCTCTTGAATTTTTATTTTTGCCTACTGTTAAGAGGCCTCTATGCTCGCCGATATCGTAATTCCAATGCAACTTCCTTAAAAATGGATAAAATTGGATGCAGTTTTCGGTATATTATTTAGAAAAGAATCCAGAATTTGGGACAGCTAGTTTTTTTCTCTAAATATTTATACTTTTTATTTTGAGAGGCAAAAAATTTAAATTTTATATTATGAAGATCCGTCCCAAATTAAGGAATGTACTTAGGGATATTAGGTGAAGTTTCAGACCTAAATGGCTAAAAATTGAAGAGAAGTTTGAGAATTACGAAATAAAATTTATGTATCCAACTAATTACGCCACCTAACTCGGTAATACAATGCATTGTTTACGCTCCATTGGCAGGCGCCTGCCGTTGTGAAATTTACAGTATATAATTCGACGTAATATTTGAATTTTGAGGGTGATTTATGTTTGTTTAGTGTATTGTTTGCAAGCAATGCTTGAGTAATATATAATATATTTAAACTATGTTAACTCAAATAGGGACTATATTATAAAGGTGTTTCTTTTACATTATTTTGAATAATCTTCTCCAGTATTCCTTGCGTAAAACAATAGTTGGAGATGTATTCCCTTCTAGCTCATCGTTTTTTTCTGAATCCAACATTTTTTGCTATAAAAGTTTTGTTTAACTTTTTCTATGCTAAATTTTCTGACGGATACGAATCCCAAGGCACTTTGGCCGCATTTAATTCCTTCTGTGTCAAATTTGCATTTTTTTAAAAATTGTCAGTTGACTACTGGGCAACATAATTTTCAGCTTAACCTGCTGTAACGTTTGCAATTTTCAAGCTATTTAAACAATTCTTTTTGTAAATTACAGACAATTTTATTTTGAGTGCAATAGTGGAATTCAATCTTTGCTAAAATTAATAACTTATTACTGATATATAAAAAACTAATAATAGTTACTTCGAGAATTTAATTTCGTATTGAAATTTTCGAGATGCAAGGAAGTTTTTAATTTGTGGCTCAATTATAATTAAGCTTATACCGTTAGAATTCCAAAATACAGTAGTTATTTTTTTATTTGAAGATTTTTTTTCTAAAATATGTACATTTTTCTTAATAACGAGTTGGAGTTCGATTACGCTTTCGATCAGCTTATGTTTACTATCCGCTACTACCACGGGAGATTGTGTAATAATAAAAACCAAAAATCTCATACTTTTTTATTTTAAAGAATATTAACACATTTTGCTAAACAAATACAACTATTTGTCAAAAAAAATTTTTTACACATTTATAATTAAATGAAGATCTTTGGGCATCATATTTACAATAAAGGCTTTTCCACTGAATGCTGATTTTGAATTTTTATTCATTAAAATAGCATTTACAATACGGTTAGAAAATTTTCATCCAAAGATTGTAGGACCCGGAATTTTACAAAGTAGGTGATTCACAGTTTTATACATTTGTATCTCATTTAAGCCCCTTAAAATGTGAAGTTGGAAAGCGGATTCGGTGGACGGAAGAAATCAAAGTATTTAAATAAAAATAGAACAACAATTAATTTACCCTATAACTCTCTTACAAAATCATACAATTTTACTTTCTTCGATCCTTTAGATTTTAAACTTTTCGGAAGTGCAAAATAGTTATTTGTATCACAAGGCCAGAAAGTGAGCTTTTGCAAGTACGAGTATGTTTACAGGCCGAGATGATGACGAGGCCTGTAAATTACGAGTACTTGCAAAATCCTTTCTGGACGTGTGATACACAAAATTTTTTGTGCCGACCTTTGTATAATTCTGATATATAAAAATGATTTTTCAAAATGAACTATTTTTTAGTACCAATTGTTTTAATGCATACGCATTTTAGGAGTTTTAGAAATTTAAGGCTGAATAAACGAGGTTGGCATTCTTGTAACAAAAATTTTTATTAGTGATCATGTAGCATGTTATCATTATTAATCGTTTAGGTATTTATAAAGCTAACATTCAAATGAAATTTGATTAACCCATACCAATATCTTAAAAATGAATTAGTTGCGATATTCAAGAATAGTATTTCTAAGAATTATTAAAGTTGCGTCAAGAAAACTATTTGTGATAAAATTCCAATTAAAATTTTAGTATTTTCTTTTAGATAAACCTTTTAAAACTTCCATAAAGTAATGTAGGAGCCTAAACATTTTTAAAGAGCACACTATTGTCCTTAATTTAATTGCTGAATATTAAAATTTAAAATGCATTTATTGGCGCGTGTATGGATTCAACATTTTTAATATAATTTATTTTAAAATTAATTATAATAATATTATTAAGTAATATCAGTATAATAATAGTACCTAAATTTACGATCGATAATAATTATTAATGTTTAAATCATGGTGTAAATAAAGAAATTGTGTTAGAAAATTCGTTTTATTTCAATTGGTGGTATACACAAACATTTAAATATAGTTACTTCTGTGAGATACATATTTATCTAAATTACATATTTTATAAATACCGATAGCTATTTAATGTAATAGAGACACTATCACATATAAGAAATCACCAAAAGTGTAATTAATTTATTACCAGTAAAATCATCAAATTGATACTGCAAAGAATATAACATTTTTCTGCTTGGTGTAATAAAAATTCACTGAGAACTATTAATGAATATGTTTTACTTGCATACTGCAAATTTAAGTCACAGACTTTAAATTTTCTACCTTATCGTCAATATATTCAATATTGAAGTCAATACTTAAAATTAAAAACAATATAAATATTCAATTCTATTTAAAATTGACAGTGTTCCTAAAAAGAAGAAATGACGGTTATTTACTGAAGCAATCGAAAGTTTTAGAAATGGAACATATAAAACTATTTATAAATAACGCTCCAAATGAAAATTATCTTATGATTCAAGCAAGTATTTTTAATTTAAATAATTAAAGGTTAATTTTAGTGCTAAATATTTATTTCAGACAATGTTAACTATAGGCATGCTTGGAGTATGCTGTATACATGAATTGGTTAACATGCAGGTACAAGATCGTAGTGGTATAATAATTATTTCAATTAATGACACTAAAATCACCTTGTATTACCAAACCACGATGGATTTGGATTGTTCCATGATATACTTCCCTTCGGTCATCTGGAATGGAAATTACACAATTATTTTTGTTTTATTCAAAAAATAAATGGACCAAATAATCTGTGACCATCCATTTTTTTGGAAGTATAGCACCTAAAATAGCAGCGTTCCTACAGTTACAAGATCCTGCAGATTATACGGCATACTATTTTTGTAGAAGCAGTGCAACCGCGTTGGCAGACCATAGTGCTGATATTTTGGCTCAAAAATGCCATGGTGGGTGGAAAAGCAAGATAGTTGCTGAGGGCAACATCAACGATAGCCTACAATCAAAAATAAACATTGCAGAGCAATTAGTTGGTAAACGATCAGCATTACTTACCACAAGTAAAAGTAGTAATTGCACGATAGTAAAATTTGTAAATGAATATATGAACATCCTTGTTCTAAATATAGAAAATATAAGAACTAAAATGTAAACACAATTTAATCAAGAAAACATGCCCAAAATCAACATTTCTAATTGTTCTTACTGTACAATTCAATTTAATTTTAAATAAGTAGGTAGTAATCATGTCTTAGGTATTACATAATTCTGTTCTATAATCGTTAATAAATGTTTTGAGTTTTTGACTTTGCTTTTTTTTAGTAACTGTCTTAGAGAACTTTAAAGGTTTATTTATAGTATATTAGTATATAGCACTAACAGACAGACTCAGCCACTACCATTATCATTATTAATGATTGTCGGTATATGAAAAGAAGACGTGTTGTACATCTTGTATTGGATTGAAATTGTCCGATGATATATATTATTCTTTTTATGGGCATCTACTTTTGAAAGTATGCCAACTAAAATAGCAGTATTACTATTTAAATACTATTTAAATAATAAAATTTAATATGAATCAGTTATCGGAGAAATAACGCATTGAAATTTTAATGATTCTACGATATCGGGCAAGAAATATAACACAGATAGAAGTTTATGAGTTATTCATCAACTTGTACCTCGGAAACAATATTTCTCGGTTTGCGATAAATAAGTTGTTATGCCATTTTGAAGATGCAGGATCGGTGAAAAGTTTACCGAAAACGGCTAAACGCAGAGTGGAAGTAATGAAGAACGTGAACATCTGGGGTTAAGTTTCGTGGAAAATTTACACCTTTATGATCGTCAATTTGCTTGAAACCATGCTGTACATAAAGTTACTCCACACAGAAGTTAAACGAAAAGTGGCATCCTTACAAATCTAGTATAGTTCAAAAATTACTGGAAGATTATTTTGATCGATGAATGGAATTTTGCAAAGTACTAATACATGGCAGTGTAAACATGATGCGAATGTACATAAATGTAATTTCTTTAGTGATGAAGCAACTTTTTATTTGAATGGATGAGTTAACAAGGGAAATACACGCTGTTGGGCTTCAAAGAATACTCATTGGTATTTTGAAGGACATATTCAATACCATAAGAAACTCAATGCTTGGGCTGGAATAATTAAAACCCAAATATTGGAACGTCATTTTTTTGAAGGCACATTAACGGCCGACGCTTATCTAGAATTCGTCTGATTTGAATTAGTTCTTACATAAGCTGTTTCATTTTCAAACAAAGTTAATCCACTTATACCCCACAACTAGATATGGCTGCAGCAAGACAGATCTCTCTTCAATTTGGACTTAATGGTCGCCAGTTTCTTAATGTGACTGTTGTTAGTCGATGGATAAGTAGAAGAGGAGCTATAAAATGTCCACCTCGTTCGCAAAATCTATCTTTCCTAGATTTCTGCCTTTGGTGCCACACCAAAAACAAGCCTTACGTAGACAGTCCGTTAGATACTGAAAGCTTAAAAGATCTTATCCGAACAGAAATAAGAGCGAGCATTCCTGAAATAATCCGAAATGCGGTTGAATATATCGCTATCAAGTTGTGAATGGCGCATACTTTCAATATGTATTGTAGCTTTCATATAACAACATAAATTTCTTTATTGTTTAATTTTATATTTTAATTTTTAGGTAAATTTAAGTTTTACAAATCGGTAATGGGCTGCTAGATTTTTAAGTATTGCTAAAATACACATGCGAGCAGTTTTTCGCAGTTTTCCCAAAATTTTCTTATATTAATATTTTTTATCGTTCAAAAGAGAACAAAAATCTCTATCCAATACGTTGGCTGTAGGGATACCTTATCATTTAAAAAAATTGAAATGTTTTCTACTGCGCTTCTGTTTCAATAAATAAGTACAATTAAGCACTGCTATGTGATGGATTATTAAATATAAAACTTTTAGTTGAAACATTTTTCCGTACAATGGATATATAGGGTATTCCATACTTTTGAGACACCCGGTATATAAAGAAATATTTTAATTAATAGGCTACGTTTTTACATAGCTATCTAGTTTTTCTTTAAGCTGGTAAATTATTTATGTTCTTATATTAAAATTTCATCATAAAACTTTAGTATATGGAAAGCAACTTCAAACCAAACTTAAAGTGCGTAAGAGAAAGTCACGTATTACCTCACACCAGATTTTAAAATAACTATGTTCTCTTCCTGTGAAGTACTTTTTTGACAAGTTTAAGTGTAGAAGCTCTTATGGAAGGAGCCACTTGTTCTGTGGCGAAACTTTGCAACTTTTCGGTCATCGAAGGTGTTACGTATGTGAGAGACATTGTTCGTAACCATCTCTTCAACTTATTTAAGGGATGTATCACTGGCTTAAATATTGTTCCCAACAATGAAAGATTTAACAAAATTTTATTAATGTTCATTAGAGACTAACATACCAAAGCTTTTGTTGTCTCACAAATTAGGATTTACCGAGTATATATTTTTCATTTTGCTTGTCCTCAAAAATTGACCAATCCTTTGGGGAAGGAGAAATGTTTGATGCTCATCTTCACAAACACGAGCTGACATTCTAAATCTGCTGATTCTATGTTTGCTCTGCGTTCGTTGCTTTATAGCTCATTCTTAGTACATAGTTTTGTTTAGCGCATTATCACGCTTAAAGCTAAAGCTTTTCTGAAAGCTTAACGTGACCTGGCGGAATAAGTTTTATTCAAGTTCTAACATTTTTTAAGAAAAAATTATTTTCAAATTTATTGAATACAAATTATTCTAGTTAGATTCTTCACATCTTTAAGTCTCTTCTGAGTAATTAGGATATTTACCCCCTCGCTTTTTAAATTTTTCTGTCTTACGCCTTAAAAGTTTTCTTAGTACTTATCTTTGCCTACTTCGTAAAGTTTCGCCATGAATTCAATTGCTGATAGTAAGTTAAATCGTAGAAGCATGTACCTGATCATCAAATAACTAACAAACGTTTGAAAATCTGAGTAATTACGCAATTGTAGCTATTATAAGTATTTAACAAAACCTGTATAGAATGTATTTATTAGTTAAGTTTTTTGTATTTTCGGTAAAATAGACACCAAACGCGCACATTCATGCCATTATTTACCATACCATTGTCACTCTACTCACCAACTACCTATTTATTAATTATTTACTACTAATTATTTAAAATATCGAACCGTTTTCAAACTACGTCTTTGTACGACAACTTGACCCACTTAACTTATCAACTCATGTAAAAGTTCGTTGATTATCAGTAACTGTTTAATACTAATTGGGAAGACGCCGGCAGTTCACAGATAATAACTGAGTGGTTCTTGGTACTTCTGTTTTTTCCATATAAAAGAGATCTATTCTTTTATTTTTTATCAACGCACGACAAGTAGAGAAAACGTGATTTAAGGTTTTGATAGAATTTCAAAGCAACCTTGTATAGAAAGTCTTCGGAAGCTATCAGTGTCCTAAGAAGTGTAATATGCTTTTGAAGCTTTGAACAATAAGACGATACTGATCCACCCATTTTCAAACAGGATTAGATAAAAGCGACAATATTTTATATGATATTTTACTTTACTTTTGCCATCTGTGAACTTCCATGTTATGTAAATAATACTTAAAATACAAATATTCGGAGATATTGGATAAAATATGATAAATCAACGCGATTTTGAATTAATAGGATGGATTTGAATAGCATTAAAACTTGAGGATAAACTTTCAGTCATTGCGCTGTATAACAGTAAACTAATTACAAACAGATGATACTTTGCAGTACTAGTTATGTTCAATAATTATTTTAATATTTTCTACTCCAACGTTTGCTTTCCATTACACAGCTGTTTAAATGTGAATGTCTAATTTATAAATTAAGCAACAGACATATTATCAGATACAATTACCCAATTAATAGAATCAAAAAGCTATAAATCCTGGAATGAGATTTTTATTATATCGTACGTTTTTAGAAAACCAAAGCAATGGATTACAAATACAGAGAAAGGTTTATTTCTCATAATACCAATTATACAGATACGTTTTACAGTTTAACATTTTCCTAAATATCATTTTTATATTTACACGCGAAATGGAACTTATACTTGGTTGTTAAAATTAATCTATTTGCATTCGCTATCTTATTCATTTATCATTCCTATGGAATATGATGAGAAAAATGTTTCCTATTTACAAACTAAACGTGCATTAATATAATTTAAAATTAAATTTTCATAAATATCTACAGATATTTTATTCTCTAATAAAATTACGTTATATAGTAAATATTGATGAAAATCAATTTAATTTATCATAACCATTTTAAGTCCACGACTGCCTTTAGGAAGCTTATATCTATTGTCTATTGTGTTGATTTATTACAGTAAACAACTGAAAGCCTAAATCCATTGTTATTAGTATTTATCAAAAAGTGTATTCCATACGAATGATTAAGATTGTTTCTGTTTTATTCTCTTAATACAAAATAAACGTTCAAATTACACAAGTACCTAACGTTTATTGTAAAATTTATAAATTGATTTTATTTTACATACCTTAGGTTGTCCATTATTTGTACGTCTAAAAAGAAATCAAAATCCATAGTTGGAGGTAAACGCCCCAGAAATTAAATGTAATTGATAATTAGTAAGGTAAACGCCTTAAAAAACTCACAATCTAAAACGTCATTAATTTATTAATTCAGTAACTAAACTTGAACTAATAAACTGAAACAGTATTTTTAATTTCTGACTAAATAAGCAGGGAATCTTGAAGATTTAAAAACCAGGGGTATAGATAAGAATAAGAGAGTAACCACTGTATCGTATAATATTTAATTTTACCAGAAATCAAGAAAGTTTGGAGATTGACTGAAATAAATAGAACACAAAAGCTTAATACATTGTTCAAAAAATCATACTCTAATTATAAGCAATTAATTTTAATAACATGGAATAGCTTACATAATTTAAAATAATTACAGAAACCTTTCCAAAATAATTAAACAGTTTCAAAATTATAATTTAAAGAGTTCACTTAACATAAAAATTTATTATAGGAACCTTCCCAAACTACTATAAATACGCAGCTTGAAAGTTAAGGGCTTGTAAATCAGAGTATAGCCACCCACATAGCAATAAACAAATTAAACAAGAGCCATAACCAATTAAAAGGTTTATGAAAGCAGCTTTAGAAAAAACTGCAATTAACCGCAAGGAAAGGGTCAAGAACTCCAGTTGCAAGAGTGTTTACTAAACGGACATAAGCAAAATCCGATTGGTTGACATTTAAAAAAATGCTTAAAAACTATTGCCAAGCAAGAAAATTCCGCGAAACGTCAACGTAGATATAAGAGCGACATAGAGCAATTTTCGCTTGTCTTGTGCCAAGAATCGCGTGAGTGCAAGTGCAACGTATTTCTAAACCAGTGTATGTTAAGAAACATTCACTGTTCATTAAATGGCCAGTTCCAAATGAAGCAAGAACCGCTAAGGGTGGATTCTTAGAATCCCTTTCGAAGATTTATAGTCCACCGAAGATCTAATTAAAATTTGAGCCAGTATTTAGGTTGTAACTAGTCAAATTACAATTCAAACATGAAATGGTGTACGAAGGAACCGACTTCAAAGTCGGTGTTGTTGTTACCATTGCTAAAACAACACAGCCAATAACCTAAACCGGGCTAACTTCTGTTTAATGTTTTGAAAATAGATTGACACAGTGAACTAAATTCTGCTTAATTGAAATTGATAAACAGTTTAAATAAAAGCCTTCGCTGGGTTAGCTAATGTATTTGTAAACAAGAAGTTTATTTAGAAAAGGTATATGAACGTTATTCCAACTTGAATTGAATATTATTTTATTAGGCCTGCCATAAATTAGACTAACGTTCATTTATCTGGGAATGCGGTTTCTTGAAAAAAACCTAATTGTTTAATTATCTATTAGGGCTTAGAATATAAATTTTATTTGTTAATTCCCATGTTGATTGATAATTTGCAAAAATGCTCTTCAATTGATAATAAATTTCATTTTGGGTGAACTACAAAATATTTATTGTTAATTCTTGTAAACCTTCTCTAACCACAGGTATCCATTTAAAAGATTAAATCACTTTCTAAATTAAAGTAAATTACACGAATTACTTCAAAATAACACTGGACTTTTAGAGTACATTGTAAAA
>JAHWXV010320932.1:0-10932 GCA_024586415.1 Phrixothrix hirtus
TCTGCATTTCCACCTGAATTGCGTCTTTTAATTGACCTAAATTATGTAATCTATTTTTAAAAATATTATTTTTCAAATATCCAAACAAAAAATAATCTAACACTGTCAGATCAGGTGAACGTGGAGGCTATAAATTACGATTTATTAAATGATCATCATAAAATTCCTCTAAAAAGTTTATTGTTACAGCTGCAGTATGAGCTGTAGCCCCACCCTGCTGAAAGAACCCAGTTTGCAGTTCATCGCCATAAACATGTTCTAAAAATCCTTATAAAATAAACTGTTCGATATCTATCAGCATTAATAGTCTCGTCAAAGAAAATCGGGTTGATAATTCTTTGATGAGATATTGCCACCCATATATCAATTTTAACAGGATGTAAAAGCATTTTTATAAAATTATGAGGATTTTTAGCAGCTCAAGTGTGGTAGTTTTGGCTATTTACATAACCTAACAAATTAAACCACACCTCATCTGTAAAAAAAGTTTTATTTAATAAATTGTTATCGTTTAAATGCTGATTAAACCAGTTACAATAATTAATTCGAAGATTATATAATCAAGTGGATGTAATTGCTATACGACAGACATTTTATATGGATGGAAATGAACCACTCTTTTTGGCACTTTGCGATAACTTCCACACGATAATCCTGAAAAATCATTAAATCAATTGATTGTTTACATTTAACGTTTAATATAAAAACCTGTTTGTGCAGACAGCTGCCTTAAGCTTTTTCTTGCACTACGCTCTATACGTTGTCGAATGTTTGCAACACTATTTTCTGTTAAAATTGTTGGTCTTCCTGGCGACTTTCCTTTACAAATACAATGTTTTTCTTCAAATCGTTGAATAATTCTTCTTTTATAACTAACAAATGTCTGTAGGCAACATGAACATTAGGAAATGATTACAATGAATACTCCCATACCCAATTCTCATTTTGAATACCACTTCGATAATGTGCCATTAATATGAAGACATCATGTGTTTCCGTAAAAACCACTCTCTTAACTGCAAAAGAAAAACAGGATCAGAGAGATTAAGCTTTAATATACAAGAAAAACAGTTAAAATAAAAAACTTCAATGTGATTAACTGACTAATGCCTCCTAATTATGGTCGCTGCAACTGGATACTAATTTTATAAATACATCGATAGTCTTATTTTGAATTTGTGAAGAAGTTCCTTTAAATATATTTACCTAAATCATCACATTTTTCAAATCCAAACTAATATAATTTTAGCACCCAAAAATATATTTAATCAATCATACATGAAAGTAATGCATTTAAAAGTGTAAAAAGGTAACATGTATTTAAAGTTAATTGATATCAACTCTCATGACCTTTACTAAATATGTATGTATGCTCAAATTCAACTAATTTGTAACTTGGAAATATTGTAAGACAGCGCTAATAACATTTACTTTATGACTTCTTAGCTTTAACTAATTTAAAACTGAATTTATAATACCCTACTAATTTATAATATTTAGTTGCGTTTTAAGTACTACCGATTTCGATTTTAAATTGATGCTTTTAAGGAAGTGCAGTTGTTAAAATATGTGGACACTGTAGTTATATTTATATATTTAAAATTGCTTACCTTCACACAAAAAACAACTAGCGAAATTAATAAGGACCACACTGATTACAAAATATAACTAAATTAGTAATTTTTATTTCAAAAACGGTGACGAAAAACCTACCCATTATAAATTTCCTAGATTTTTTTAAATTTTTACCGCCATGGATATACTCTTTTTCGATCTCACTGTTTTAAATAATAAAGAATACTAATAAATTTGTTTTAAATCATATATTTTGCTTGTAATTTTTTAGATGGAATACTACCAAATAGTATAAATTAAGCAACCTACCATGCAATAATATAAAAATTATTAATTGCAATACTGTCATGTATGTTAGGTTATGGAATTATATTATTCATTACGTCTGTTTGTCTGCTCTGTATCATCCTAGCATAAAAAATTTACATTGCTAATTGAATTTGCATTGAATTACAATAAAATTTAGTGCTTTTTTGCCAATAGAAAGCAACTAGGGTGATTCAGAGCGGGCAAATAAGCAAACCTATTTTAAATAAGGTATATTCAATATTTTAAAGTTCGCGCTAGTTGATTTAATTAACGTCACTCGTTTATAGATGGCACTACCGTTCATTTTTTATCTTCAATATTTTACCTCGACTGTCTTCTCTCGTTTATTCTTTTTCTCTCTGGCCCTTTTAAACTCGAAATTATAATTTTTTTTCTTTTGTGATTAAGACCCATTATAACGGGACGGAACAGGTCTTAGACCTCTGTTGGTAGAGGTTAATGCCGTTTTGGTTCCTGAAATAGCTTGTTGCTTCGGCAGCGACAGTGGAGTGGGGGGGTTTTACAAGTTTTATTCGTAGAAATTGAGCTAGAATTTCAGAACGGCTTTTGTAGGTCAAAATTTGTGTAAAAGTCGTGATATTTGGGCGCCACCTTATCTTTAGACGTTAACGGTAGTTATTAAACCTTTTTGGGGAATACGAGTAAGGACAATAAGCTCCAACCGTGTATGAAATGGTTGTACTCGGGATACTTACTAAGAACTTGGTTTCTTACACGCCACTGGAGAAGTCGTACTATAAGTACTACATCAGACTTTACAATATGTTCGCGTTATTTAAATACTTAAATTTATTATATTCCTGTAAAAAAAATTAGTTTTAGACTTTGTTCTTAAAATTACTAGATATTCGGAAATAAGAATGATATTAGATCTTTTTAGATAAACAAATGTAATCAAGCAGAATAAAGGTTACATACCATTAGCATCAATGTGCATAAACAATTAACTAATCATTAATACATTACTTATTCTAAAATAAACAATGAAGAAGTAGGGATCCCCAAAAGCAAAATACTTAAATATCATGCTATTAATTAATTGACAAAATATGGCTAAACTATTGACCACTTCCTTAATTCAAGGTGGTCCTAAACAATAATAATTAATTAT
Organism: Phrixothrix hirtus; assembly: GCA_024586415.1. Classification (NCBI taxonomy): domain Eukaryota; kingdom Metazoa; phylum Arthropoda; class Insecta; order Coleoptera; family Phengodidae; genus Phrixothrix; species Phrixothrix hirtus. The sequence continues at coordinate 3,017 of JAHWXV010320932.1, forward strand.
ACTAGCTGATCATAATTTCTACGTTAAATCTAAATAAACAAGTTTACATCAATTAATATGAAATGTCTCATATAAATTGCCATTAGTAACTTCCCCAGCGATTTGTTATTTACAGAAACTTATTGGGGGTTGTTAGGTCTTAATGATGGACTAGAATGTCCACTTACTTGAGATTGCCGAGAATTCGGTACCTTTAGTAGCGGAAAATGCTTCCAGCCAGGTTTCCAAGATATTAATTGTATCGAAGATACTTTTCCAACAATTCAACGACCCCTTTTCGATCTAACTGGACGGGACGACGAATTCTTGACCCACTTTTATTTGATTGGCAGGAGCGCCTAATAGCCTGAGTCCTTTTGTATTTCAGACCTACGATAAAAGAAACGGGTAACTAATTCGAGAACATTACTCTGGAACGGCTATGACACTTCGCGGTACCGTGTATGTGTATTCGAGAGCTCGGTACTCTAATGAATGCTGGATGCTAAGTTTCCTTTGCCTTGAAATAGCCGGGAAAGGGGGGAGATTCTCGGTTGCCAGATATTTTTAGAAACGAACGTGCATTTGTAAACAGCTGAAGTTGAATTATTTTTACATTTGAAAACCAGAGGTTTTCAGAAGTTATTTCTTATAAACGGACTTTGTAATAAACTAAAAGAATCCTTATTTGTAGATTTCGTTATCAAAAGAATACGCGTATTTTACACATCTTATTATGTTAATGCATTCCTATATATAGGATGTTCCCAAATTACCAATAAATGGCTTCATATTTTTTAGACGCGCTTACACCATCTCTTGAGCAGTGACAAAAATGGCATATGCCAATGTGGCGTTAAGTTTAAATTCCGCGCCAATTCAATAAGGCAACTGCCAAAAGAAGCTTATATTCAAATTTCAATTTTCCACCGCATGACGGAGAGAACGTGACGTCAGCGGTCACAAGGGTCTAATTCAATAGAAATTTCGCGAAGCCTTCGGTAAGCAAATTACATTCTCATTTTTGAAAAAGTGGTGGGGGTATTGCAGAACTGGCAAATCTCATCTACTGCTCAGTATTGGCAATCCGATAGCTGACCTTATTTATTTAATTATTCAATGTTGTACATATTATTATTTCATGTCCTTTTGTAATTTGATTGGTTTCTTTGGCTTTGATTTTTTTATTTTAATTTGTTTTATTTTACTAACTTCGAGTTGAAATAATTAAAAAATTCTTTTCATAACTACTAAATAATCAACATTATTTTCTAGCAGTAAGTAATTATATTATGAAAGCGTATTTTGTTTATAATTTTGAATTTTTTTTAATTTAGAAAAGTACAGCAATTTCGTCACTCCTGAAAAAGCACACTTTCAGAGTACTAGGCGCAATGAAGATGGAATTCGGTTGTATTCATTACAATTCTGCATACAGTAATTCAATGAAGAATATCCTAACCTTGCTATTCCATTTAAAGTGTTTACTCAACATAAACAAAGATTTATTGGACGTTTTGAAAATAAATACTGCATTTATAAAGGAAAATCTACAGGTTATCCTACTGTATATACTGATGAAGTTGTAAAGGTTGTTGGACAACACATTGAACAAAGTCCTACGAAATCAGTTCGAAAATTAAGTTTTTAAACTGGTAAGTTATGAACCCATCAAAAAGCATTTTGTGGTTAATTTATTTTTAATACAAGGCTTTTTTATGGGAAATTCTAAAGGATTTTACATAAAAATCTACAAATGCATCCTTATAAGGTTTCTGTCGTTCAAAAATAATATGCACCTGATTATGAAAGTACACGAAATTATTGTAAATGGTTTAATAATACCTTAAACTATGACAATATTCTAAATTTAACATTTATGAGTGAAGAAGCATTGGTCCATTTGTCAGGCTACGTCAATGGTCAAAATTATCAAACATGGGCATCTCAAAATCCGGATAATTTTGAACAAACTAGTTTACATCCAATTAAAATTGGTATTTGGATTACAATGTCTAGAAGACGCATTACAGGTGACATAAATTTCAATGAAACAATAACTATAGAAAAATATCACACTGAAATATTAGATCAATTTTTAAATCAACTCTATGATGATGAAATTTCAACAATATGGAGCATACAGAAATGAAATGATTAGATATTTAGAAGTTTTATGATAATTGTTTAATTAGTAGAGAATTATGGTCAGTCCATTCACCAGATTTAAAACTACTTGACCTTTTTCTGCTTCCTATTTTAAAAAATGACATATTTAGAAATCGTCTTCATACATCTGAAGAACTTCAAGCAGCAATCATTCAAGAAATTGCCAATATCACACTGGTAACTTTATTGTGTTTGACAATATAAAACGTAGAGTGCAACTGTGTCATGACCAAAATGGTAGACATTTTAAACAATTGTTATAGCTAATTGTAACATAATTAATTAACAAAACGCTTTTGTATTTTAAGTAAATAAATAAATAATTTTTTTAACAATTTGTACTTGTTACTTTTCCCACAAGATATGCTCCTGGTATCAAACAATTTTTAGGTACGAAGACAGGGTTACAAACTTTTAAAATATTTTATTTGGTGACAAATTCAAACTGTCTTCAACCTTCTTAGATCACCCGGTATTTACAAATGAAAGAAATTTTAGTATTAAGTTATTAATTAATCATCACTGATAACAAGCGTGAATTTTTCAGTTTGTTGTTTAAGGATTTTTGGAAATAATTACTACAGATCTTATGATATAATTTGAATATATAATTAGGAAACACAGGAATGTTTAAAAGATTAAGTAAGTAGCTTATAAAACTAGATTAATATAACCATTACATAAATTGTGTTATCATTTTAAAACATTTGAATAAATAGTCATCAATAATTGCAAAGCTGAATGCCTGTTCTACTATAAATAATACACACTAAACAGTTTTAAAAAGGGAATACACAATTTTCCTTAAGGAGTAAAGAAAAGGTGAATAGTCTTCAACTAACCACTGAGTCTTGCACTAGCCTCGAAGTTTTCAACTATCCACTAATTACGAACTATGTAAAACTATTAGTAACTTGACCTGTCTCAATTCAATTAATGTTAGGTGAATCATGTAAGTGTTTAACCTTAATTATAATAAAACCCAGAATAGCTGGACTATTCCAGCAAAATACCCAATACTAGTGAACTTCAATTACAATTATTATCTGAGAACCCTCCATTCAACACAGTTATTCCAATCTTGTTAGTGCTATAGTGTATGTACATTTTTGTCTTTAAGTGTACACAACAACTTGATATGAAACATACAAATATACAATCATGGACTGAATACAATAGCTTGTCAAATATAAGAAAAACTAGAGTGGGGAGATATAATTGTTCGAAAAACAGATGAGGGGCACAGTGGGAAATCAGAATACATGAAGCAATGCCTTTTTATAACTAATAGATCTATTATGTACAAGTAATTAATTTTTTTATTTTTAAGTTTTCTAAGTAACCCTAGAATGCCCAAGTGTGGACTAAGAATGTGCATGAATAAACTGTTTCTTGTTTAATGTTTTCTTAAATTTTTATGTCTCAGCCTTCTTTGGCCCATCTGAATGCTTTTCATAAACAATATCTACAATTCAGAAAATTGTACCAAGATACTCATTGTTATCATTATTATTTACTAAGGGACAATCCACCATAGAATTCAATTGCTGTTGTTCAGATCAGTTTATGGCTATTTATTTTCTTTAATAAATATCAAAGTAAATAGATTAATTTGTTTATGGAGTTTATTTTAATAATTTATAATTACTAAGCAATATGGTTCTATGAGCAAGAACAAGCTAAACTTCAATCTCTAATGGATGAATGTTTAAAAAAAACAACCAAGTGATGATAATGATAAAGGTGAAGATGATATATTGTGAAAAAGTATTCTAGGGCAAGAACAGTAATTAAGAATTTCAAGTCACCATTGGATATTTAAAAAGACTTTTTCACTGATATAAATGACATATATGAAATTTACACTCATTGAAGGGTGGGGGATAAAGACCTGATCATTTTCAAACACTCACAAAAAAGAAAATATTAAAGTCAGTTATAATATTAATATATAATTGTATTCACTACTTTATGCTATTCCTGTTACAAATTAATAATGGAGCAGTGGGTTGCACATTGTGGAATGTTGCTTCAAGAATGGAGTGTCTGTTGTACAAATTCAACGTGATTTTCATAAGCAGTTTAAAATTCCATGACATGAATGCATTCAAGCCATAACACCTTTAAATTATGGATTGAATCATTCTGGCATACGGCTTCAGTGCTGAAACGTAAATCAACAAAACATTGAAACTGTGAGACAATCATTCATAAGAAGTCCAAAACTATTGGCAAGATGACACACTGCAGCTTTAGAAATCAGTAACCGCAGCCTTAGGAGAATTTTGCACAATGATCTTAACTTTCACCTGTACAAAATGGTAGAAGCCTAGGAACTTAAAGAACAATACATGGCACATAGTCAAATATTTATCGAAAATTTCCTAGAATTGTTCTATCAGGCAATATGATTATGCTATGTCAGATGAAGCACCCTTACATCTGCCAGGTTGTGTGAATAAACAGAACTATTAGTATTGGGCAGAGGACAATGCATGGGACCTCTATATGCGTCCACTTCACAGTGAATGCATTACGGTATGGTGTGGGATGGCACAATTCAGAATTATTGGCCCTCATAGAAATTAAAAGCCACATAATTTATACATTTTAGATTATTAAATTTATAAGATTTGTTTTTAAATTTAACCGCATCCATATTTACCAACCATGAAAAAAGTATTTTTAAACAGATATCATAGTGATCTATATTTTCAGCAATACAAAATAAGTTTGCATCAACTCAGTTCACTGTTACCAAATTTGTACATTTAAATTGAAAGCATTATATCGGAATTTCCAGTATGGGAGATCTTGGTTTATATTATGCAACTTATCGATGCGGTTACAAGTATTCTCGTGTTATTTGGAGCTAGCACGTCATGTTCGCGAATAAAAAAATTGTTTTAATTTTTTAAAGTATCTTAAGATTATTATTTTTAACTAGATTTTTTTTTTAACTAAAATTGAATCGCATATATAACACTCTTACACTTGAAGAAAGAATTAACCTAATAAAAGCCCACGAAACTGAAAGTTTAAGCACTAAGCAACTCACCATTAAATTTAACTGTGGAAAAACACAGGTATATATTTTGAAAAACAAATCTCGTTTTAAAGAACAGTGCACAAAACGCAGATTCCGCGCAACTGAAAATAAGGAAATTAACAAAATTACGCATGAACGGTTATTTTATAGCTGCTAGATCTAGGAATTTATTAATATCAGGACCAATCTTTCAAACATTAATATAATTACGAACTATCATTGAAGAGGCCTCTGTTCATAATAAAAGTTTAATTAAAACACGATTCCACAAATGTGGAATGCAAAACTTTAAAAAATGTCCATGTATGTTTACATGAAATAAAAAATTTAAAATATAATATGATAAAAGCTAATTAATAAATGCCTTATACAAACCAAAAAATTTATTTAGCGTCACTGTGGTCACTTATATGTATGTACTTAAAAAAATGCAAATCTGTTTAAAACGGAAGCCTGTGTAAAACGGAAAAATTTGATGGTCCCTTAGGATTCCGGTTTAAACAGTTTTCACTGTACGTGCATTTTTATATAATTAACAACTTTAAATAGCATATATTTATTATTATAAGTAGGTATATATATACATTTTTTGCTTAAAGATTGCATACTTTACATCTTTCTGAGGTAAAGGCATTATTCAAAGACCAATACAATTCTAAAACGCTGCTTAACTATCAAATTGGCAATTGAATATAATTTTTTGTAACAAAAGGTCAGGAAAAGGCCCCTTTCTGATTTAAAATTGAAAAACACCATTATCGGTAAATATGTGTATGTTTTATTTAATATATATTTAACGGTTTGGATTATAAGTGCTGTAAGCAAAAATAGCGATGCTACCAAATGCAAAAGAGAAGATGTAATTAAATTAACTAAAGCATGCACCACAGCATCTGAAATTACAGAGCTCCAAACAAATTGCCTAAATATATCTGAATGACAAATTTACCAAAGAGTGACGAAAGTTGTTCAACGTACTTTAGCTAATCTGTCTTGTGAGTCAACTTCAATAAAGAAAATAAATGTAACAATATATTTAATCAATCTGATTTAGTAATGCAATATAAGTTTTTAAAGTTTCTAATATTTCTTCTATTGATGATATTAATGATGAACTTGTTAACAATTCTTACAATTCCGATAATGATTCAGTAGAGTCTCAATCTGAACAAAAAAAAATGATTTAAATGTCGATGATCAGAATAAAGAAATACCTATGTTAATGGAATCATCTAAAAATAATAAATTTGAAATGGAATTTGTAAATAGTTTAAGAGAATGGGAGTTAAAATTTAACATATCACATACTGCATTCACAGACTTGTTACATCACTTAAACAATTAGCATCCTTTCTTACCATTAGATTCTAGGACTTTATTAAATACACTTTCAGCATGTATCACAAAACAACTACAAAATGGAGAAATATTTTATCTAGGAATATCTTGTAATCTACAGAGAATTTTATCTTCTTTTATTTCTACATCATCTCAATTTAATATTACTTTGATATTTAAGGTAAACGGTTTACCTTTATTTAAAAGTTGTAACATTAATGTTCGGCCTATTTTATTCCACATTAAATCAATCAAAATGGAACCTTTTGTAGTTGCCATATTTTGCGATTCTGGTAAATCTAACTCATTGAATGTATTTTTAGAAGACTGTGGAAGAATTAAAGTTAATTTTACAAAATGGTGTAGAAATAAATAGAATAAATGCTTTTATATGTGATACACCAGCAAGATCTTATATAAAGGATATCCAGTCACATGATGGTTACTACTCATATAAACAATGCATAGAAAAACTAGTAACTATTTAAATGGAAGAGCATATTTAAAAAAGTTCACATTACAAAAAGAACAGATCATACATTTGCTTTAAAATTTAATTAATCATATCACTTTATGACTCACCTTTACTGCAAATACCCAATTTAGGATTAGTATCATATTTTGTCATAGATTATATGCATGTCTGCTTAGGTGTTATGAGAAAACTTTTAAATATATGAGTGTCAGGTCCATTACAGGTATGATTAGAAAATCATACTATTCAAGAAATTTCAGAAAACCTTTTATTATTAAAAGATTATATCCCAATAGAATTCAATCAGAAACCACGATCGCTACTAGACTTACAAAGATGGAAGGAGACAGAATTCAGAATATTTCTACTGAATTTATCCCCTTTAGTTTTAAAAAATAAAATAGATAATGCCATGTATGAACATTTTTTGTCGTTTCATGTTGGAATTAGTATTTTAGTATGTGCTAAACATTAGTAAATTTGGAGTAAATCTTGTTGATGCTTATTTAAATCAATTTGCTAAACATTGCCCTAAGATCTATGGATGGGAGTTTCTAACAATGTTCACATGCTTTATCAACAATGCACATTAGATGAATTTTCTGCATTTCCTTACGATAACTTTCTAGGAAAATTAATAAAATCTCCCAAACAACCCCGTGCAACAATTAAATTCCATAAAGCGGTTTAAATAGGTGACATTTCATAAATGCATGTTCTTTATTTACTCAGTTTATCCTTGTAACACATATTGCATTACTGAATAACAAAAAATAATTCAAATACATAATTATTTTGAAAAAAATGGCGTGTTATATATTGTGGGTAAACAATTTTTACATTATGAACCTTTTTACAATTATCCTATGGCATCAGAAAGCATATATATATATATATATATATATA
>JAHWXV010320970.1:0-11298 GCA_024586415.1 Phrixothrix hirtus
ATCAAAACAAAATATCACACAAACATTAACAAAAGTTTTACATCGGTAGAGCTGTCAAGAATTTAATTGATACAATCTATATCAATTTGGCCCAACAACGCGGGGCATTTGATTAGAAAAATTCAACCAAGAATACAAAAAATATTAATATTGTTGGAACGGTCAGTTTCTTCAATTAATTGATATAATCCATATCAATTTGGCGTGGCTAACGTGTGGCTCGTTTATTCAACTTTAATTGATCAATCCATATCAATACATCTAAATTCAATAATTAGTTAAGAAATTCACTAGGGCTTACATTCTAAGAACAAAGAACATTAGCTAGCGAAATCTAGTCTCGGAACGATTTATTTACAAAATCCAGCTGGTTATTACGACTGGGAGTACTTGAGTAAAGATGACAATTAATAAATGAACTCTAGGTTGCGCCAAGGACACTTACAATATTTTAAAAGAAATGGCATAAACAACAAATATTCAAAAATGGGTGCCCAGGTTATTTAAACAGTGAAAATCATAAAACTAACGAATTAAAGTATAATCGTAAATATGATATAAACAATTAACCTAAATGATTGAAATTAGAAACGTTAAATGCTTCATTGAATTAATTCTGATTCAACGTTACTACAAGTATTTTAAGTCTGTAATTCATTTATTGCTCTGATATGCATAAATAACGGACGGTAACGTCCTTTAGCTAGTTTTACGTTATTTTACACAAACAAAATTGGGTCGGTTGGTGATAGCACGTAGGTTGGTAGATGCGCGCAGAAGCAAAGATACTCCCTCTTTGCCGGGTTCGGAATAATCGAGGAAAGAACAGAGGAAAATATAAGACACTTACAGGTGGAAGATAGCTCTAGACTCGGGAAGCGCTTCTACTTCTTAATTCTTAGGATAGATAACCTCCATGGGTAGGATGATACTTATAAGAAATTGGCCGTTTTTCTATTCAATTGTTTATCTTAAACTACTTGAATTTACTGCCTATAGGTCGGAAGCCAGGCAGGTACGTTATAATTTTAAGAAAGGCCCGTATTATTTCCCTAAAAATAAAGAAGATACCCCTGAACAAGCACTCAATATTTCTTGCTACCTAACACAAGCGTATCTGTCTTACTACTGTTCCCGCGCCTCAGATTCCTTTCACACGGGACTGTACATCTTTTCCCTCTGATTCGATCTTGCCGCCTAGCCAGGCACCAAGGAAATTATCTTTATACATATTGAATTGTAATCCAGCTAATTATTTCATAAGCTTTAAATGGTATCATGCCCGTTAGCTTCTTGTGCGCATAACTTTTATACTTAACCTTGTTTCATCTTGACACGTGGCCTTATTTGCATTCCCACAATTTCTAAAATTTCTGACGCAATACTAACAATTTTTTAACTAAAATTACTTTGCAATATTTCAAAAGTAAAAGTACTAGGTGTATTCAAATAGATTTTTGATTGAGCTTTATTCTTTCTTAAATAGGATGGACTTCAAAATTATTTTAATGAATTCTAGTATAATGAAAATTATATTAATAATTAACGTACTAAATATCGCTTAATTTATCAAATATTTTTAAATAAACAGCAAGAGCTGACAAGTGAGGAGGCGCGCTTCCACATTTCTGGAAGTGTTAATGAGCAGAATATACGTTATTGGAGTGGTGAAAACCCTAGGTTAATTTATGAGAGGCCTCTACATAGTGACAAAGTGACAGTTTGGTGTGCACTCAGCAGTGAAGGCATCGTTGGGACTTATTCCTTTGAAGAGAAAAATTATGCTGAGCGGTATGTAACCATGATTCAACAATTTCTTGAACCCTAACTTCAACAGATTAATTTGGGACAAGTGTGGTTTCAGCAGGAAGGTGCCACAACCCATACTGCTAGAAATTCAATGGCTGTTTTGAGGGAAAGGTTCCCCTGATCTCTCGGTACGGTGACATTGCATGGGCCGCGCTCACGTCGGATTTAACTCCGTGCGACTACTTTTTATGGCGATGCCTCAAAAATAAGGTGTTTAAACATCAATGCAGGGCCCTAGAAGCTTTGAATCACAAATGCTTCGCAGAGTTATGGAGAACTTTCGAATCCCGCTACATGAGCGCATTGACAATGAGGGACATCATTTAAATGCTATGTTGTTTAAAACTCAACAAAATTAACTTCCAGTTGTACCCTACTGTTGCCACAATAAATTTTTGTTCTAACATTTTTGTTATGTTTTTATTTACCTTCAAAGTTAGGGATACTTCCCTGCCCCACCCTATACAAGGAAAGATGTTATATCTTAAATTGGGCCAATATTGCTCTGATAATTTATGGAAAGACCTCTGGATCAGCAGTCGTGGGATTAGCGTGATAAAAGGGTATTAGTACCTTCCGAATGCGAATAGGAATTACATGTTTCTATTCTACTGTCAGTTATAAGGCAGTATTTGTTGCAAGGAAACTAAAAATAACATTATTCGCAATTTTCTAGGCTGAATGTAATTGTGGGTGTTCATTAATATGTCTTAATATTTTAAAATATCAAACTTCTAAAAGAGATCTGGAAATGCATTACAAACGACATTGATCGAACCTTTGCGATGTTTGATGGTAAACCGTAATTGTGAAAACTTAGCACACCATCACTCTAAACGTCTAGAAAGAGACTTAAGGTTAAATATGCAAAGAAAGACATTGTAATCAGTTAAAACTATAAAAGATGTACCTTCAAAGTGGTCCCGAAGCCTTTCTATTTCGAAGATTCACCTAAGCATTTTCTTTCAGTAACGCTAGTTTCACTTTGCTGTATTAAGCATGCAGGAGGTATAAGAGTACTCTTTTCATGAAGTCTATCTTGTCCACCTTATCTACCTTGTAATAATATACAGCCCATTGCATAGAATAGTTAACAACTTCGTAAAGTTGGAGCTAGTTAAAGCTCCTTACTAAATTAGCAGCACTAGCCAACGCGATATAAAAGACGTTTAGCAGCAGTAACTTTCATAGATTCGAGTTTTGTTGGACCTATACGAAAACGGTCATCGTCAATAACGAATCGAAAATATAAAAGTGCAGGTTTACAAATCAGACATTTAGAGAAATTAGTTCTTAGATTTGTATCTCTTTTAACATTTTAAATGTTTTTATAATTCGAGGTGATAATCATATCATCAAGGTATACAAAAAGCATTTCGCCCAAAAGCGGACCAACAAGGATATTTATTAATCGTTGTTAGGTTGCAGGTGCATTATCAGTTCCAAAAGGCATTAACGTATACTGTTCTTAGTTAGGAACCGTGAAAGCAGTTTGCTCGCAAGATAAATGCTTTATTCGTAGAGTACCGAAAGGTGTTCGAGCCATCCTGTTGAAAATATCGTCACCAAATAATAAGGATAGTTTAAAATCATTTATCCTATTCCCTTTCAAGCTTTTATTCTACCAGAGAAAAAGTAATTACAAAAGATCATTAAAAACGTGGGTAAAAGAATGCTTACAATGTAGTGTGAGCCCATTACTATATAATACGAGTTTCAACAAATACAAAGAACTTCGTTCTTCATCACAAACAAAACTATTTGGGAGGAACATTTAGGGTATGCTTCACATGTTATTCATGGAAGATTCTCTAGCACCTGATAATGAAAAAAACGTAAGCTCCTTCTTGAAAAACAACTTTTATGAAATGATGCACAAGGCTTTCGTTAGAAGTGCAATATATCTTAGATATTTTTTAAATTGGTTTAGTTGACAGTTTAGATAGGTTACGACCCCACTAAATGGAGATATGAGCTAGTGTTTGAATTCTGCCTTCACTACCGTTAAGTTTTTAATATTTCATGGTAAAATTCCCATTAAATTTGTCCTTGGTTACATGACGCTTCTCTAACGGTGTTAAATAAGACTAAATCGGATATTAGATCGATTGCAGTTTGTAACTCTTTAAGGAGGCTTACCGCTTTCGAATGTCTCAATACATCGCACAACTATTGCGTCCAGTTTTGGTTTTGATACGGAAGGTGGTGCTGAAGTAATAGTACATAGATACCGTTTGTCACAAGACGAAATCTAAATAACGCATGTGGCAGAATCACCACTGTTTAACAACGTCCGACAAAGGTACAGTGGAGCGAGGCGTAGTTCTTCGGTACTGCGAAGCTAAACACTTCCGGGAAAATAAGTCTAAATCGGTAAATATGGGCGCCACTGTTTTCAAGATCACTGCAAACAAGTAATGTTCAAAGAACACCCTGTATATCACAATATAAATTGAACTTATCTTTTGAAACGGAAAACAGACGCTAACGGTATTGCAGTAACGGGATTCAAAACTGAAAGAAAAGGTTCTTATGCTAAAAATGCTACTTTACTTAATATCACTCTGTATATGAAAATCAAGGAACTGATGATGACTAAAATTGAATTACTAATTCTGTTATTTGTAAAATTGAAAGCGTGCTGTGCATCGAATAAAATAACTGAGGGCTTGTTTTCAATACGTATTTCAATACGTATATAATTTAGTTGATAAGTTTAACTTTAACTCAGAAATAAATAAGTTAGGACCATTACTTGAACTAAATTTGCATACTACTAATTCACTTCTGCACGCGCACTGTATGACTAAAATAGTACTCTAGGTTATATTTAATTAAATAAAAACGTTTGGTTCGCACAAGATTACACAAATATATATGAGTTCAAACCAACGAATAAGAGATGGGGCACACTACCATTCTAAACAAACAATAGGACATTAGCTAACGTAAATCTAGGCTCCTCAGTAATTTTTGACACAAAACTCAGCTGACTATCACAGCTGATAGCTTAGGAATGAAGAAACTAATTGTTAAACGAAAATGAGCTCTAGATTATTGCTAGCGACAAAACAATATTTACAGACAAGAACTGGAATGCCTAAATAACATGGGAACCCCAGAGTATATTAACTATATTACAGGTAAAATGAATAATTAAACGTAGATGGAAATATGTTCTACAAACAGTTACATACTTAGTTAGAATTTAAATTATAAAATCCTTTACTGAATTAAATCTGATTTACGGCTACAATAAACATCTTAAGACTGTAATTTATTTATTTCCGGACTGTTCAGACCAAACACGGTATGTCTTATAATTAAATTTAGGTTACTTTTGCACAGTTAAAAATATATCGGCGGTGACTGCGCAACCTTAGATGATTACAAAGAGTTGTACGGATAAATTCGTCCTTGACGAATTCAGGTCGAACGAAGAAAGGACAAAAGAAATATAAAACACTTACAGATGGATGTTTACTTCGTGTTCGAGAAGCGGATCACCCTTCTATTTTTAGGAACGATAACCCCTTTTACAGGTGGAAATACATATTGGTAATGGCCGCCATTTCGTTTATAGAGAACAAATCCCGAACATTCAGTAATTTCTGCTAAAATAAAGAATCAAAGGCACCCCTAAACAACACTAATTGCTTTTACAATCCTTTACTTAATCGTGATTTGATCAGAACTCCCTGCGCGTTGGTTAGATCATCCCCTCGCAGGCAACGTCAATAGTCACGTGTTACTTTGCACGTAGCCCTTTTCTGGCGACGCAAGAACGTCATACTAGATCAATTAATCCAATTGCCCGGATAAGTATTGCATTAGTGTCTGCCTTAACGAAATACATTATTTACGTTGATTGGTACTGAATGTTATCTTTATAAGTCTACGTTCTATATTTAGCTCTTTAAAAATGTACAATTTAACCAACTCTGCTATATTGTATCATCGTGCTGACGTAATGTTTACATAGCTGCAACAAACTTTGCATTCATATGGGATTTAAGAAGTTGCAGTAATTTCTATATTCTACGAGTTACATTGAAATAGTTTACTAAAAAGGCAGATTATGCTTAAATAAAAGGATTCTCTTAACGATTTATGATTTTAATTGAATTCGTAATTAAAATACTATAAGTAAAGTATATTGATGTTTATTAATTTAAATAGCGTGAATGACAAAAAACCAACGAGATCTGACACGTTCAGAACTTTATTAATACTTATTTACAGATTTCGAGATGATCGTGAAAATTAATTTAAATAAAGGTTTTACTGTAATTCGTAGAGATAAACTTTTCACAATACTTTTCAAGACTTTATGCTTTTTCTGACAGTGCTACGGTCAATTTTGTTTTTTATGGCACACGTATATTACCATCTAAAGTAGATGCTGGACACGGTGAGACTTTGGAATATTTTAGTCTTCCTATAAATTCCATTGCTCACTCTTTGAAAATTTTGATAAAGTAGAGTAATATATAACTGGCCAGACCAATGAAATTTACGGAATTCAGTCAGAGAACTGTTCTCATTGAATTTCGTTGGTTCTGACAAGTTTGAAATTGATTTATGCACAAGGCTATTACATCTTAACGATCGTAATTTAACTGATTCCCCGCATATGGTTAAAGAAGATATTCTTTTTTTTTAAAAACGTTCCTAAATAAATAGGTTTAACGTCAATTACTAAAAAAAACCGAAAGTTACAAATATTCAAGTTTTATTAAATAATTTTTATAAAAAGAACGGTGGGTTTTTGCTGATTCATCAATAACTTTAGGCTTTTATTAGGTCGTATGAAAACTTAGCAAACGCATTTTGCTTTTTATGTTCTAGAAACTTCAATGATACTCGTTTTTATACATCTTACGCAAGAGTTCATCTTGGAAAATTTTAGATATTCTGAAACTTTTCATCTATGCTTTACGTGATAGTTTACAAACAATTTCTAATGATCTTTGGACGATATTTCGTGGAACCAGGCACTTCTTCAGGTGTGCGTTGGATGCATTAGAATTTAGGGTTTTTGTGCATTTCTTGCTTCATCACAAGCTTCATTCTTTCTAATTCTTGAGTTTTTGACTAAGTTCTGTGCCAATTAAGATTCCCTCATTATTTAAGCAAAATACGTTTGGTCTAGTCAGCTTAATTTACTTTTCCTGAGGATCAACCTACTTAGTTAAAACTTATGTGTGAAAAAACGAAGTTAGAAGTTTTTGCTGGCGCGTCTTTTGGCAATTTTGTCTAGAAAAGCAGAAGTTTGATTACATACTTTCTCTTCGCATCATTTAGGTACTTATCTTAATGGTGACACGATTAAACTTTAGACTGAGATATTCTATCTGCTTATAAATCCTGTTGTGGAACTATGGTTGATTCATATGCACATTACGCCCTTCGTTGTGGCGAGTTTGGTGGTCGTTTTCTAGATAACCAGCTGAATGCCATTATTAATGGCATTTTGACGTCCCTGCTATTTTAAAACCTTAGTGTACTTTGTTATGATAGAAAATGTCCAGATGGTGCCACCTTAATTGCGTGGGAAAATAGGAAGTCTGTAAGACGTGACTTGTACTGAAACATTAGCAAATCCCTATCTGAATTACACTAGTCGTGAAGTCAAATCACTAGCGCCTTTGCTGAGAGAAAGAACAATTCTAATTTCTCACGCTCTCTCCTTTCTATATAGGTTTTGGTACTTGAAGAAGTGAAACTTATAAGTTTACCAAATCAATTGGAAAAAATTGAATGAAATTATACTGAACCACGTTGTTCTGAGGTTTTGAAACAACGGATAAGTATAAATATTTAAGGTGAAATCGCTTTGTGCAATAGCTCAGTTATGGAAGGAGTGTCTTTTCATCAAACTTTTTAATTTTATAACTTCTTTTTTTATACTTATCATTTTAATATACATTTTGTTTCATTATTGTTACATTTTTTAGTAATTAATTTTTAATTTAACCAGTTTTTATTAAATATTTTCTAAAACATGTAAGTAAGGTTGTTTTAAACTAGGTTTGTGTTT
Source organism: Phrixothrix hirtus (assembly GCA_024586415.1). Classification (NCBI taxonomy): domain Eukaryota; kingdom Metazoa; phylum Arthropoda; class Insecta; order Coleoptera; family Phengodidae; genus Phrixothrix; species Phrixothrix hirtus. The sequence goes on from JAHWXV010320970.1 coordinate 7,850, forward strand.
TGATATTGAAATTATCTAAATATATTTATTGCACAAATCTATTATATACAACCCCTTCAAATATTAATGTCATAATCCATTAAACACAAGTTTAATTTCGAAAACAACTAATTTCGCACATATATATTTGTAATATATCGATTAGGTGTGAATCCGACGGTATTGTCGGCTCTCTGAATAGTGGCAAGTTAGTATAAACATCGTTATTTCAAAAGTGGAGACATTTATAGAAAAATTTTCAAAGGCTGGTATATGGTGCTTGGTAGTGCAATGGTCAGCACGTCGGAGTATCTATCCGAAAATCCTGGGTTCAAATCCCGGCCAAGGAAAATTTTTCGATGTTTTTGCCTTTTCCGATTTTGTAAATTTCATTGGGTGAAGACCATTTAAATTATTAGATTAATTATGAATACGCCCAATTTCTCATTATATTATTCATTACTTCAATTAATAAAAGTAAGTAATTAATAAAAAAGATGTTCACGTCAATTGCTTTTTATTTGCCTATATTGTAAAAGCCGCTGTGTTCCTTGACTTCAACTGTTCCTTTTATATGTATCCCATATTTATATTAAATACATAAAAGCAAAAAAGATACAAATCAAGGAGCTGTCCTACAAATTTCGTTTTGAAGAAGTATAAAATAGGGTTAACGTTTTTATAGTTGCACTGTTGACTCATTTCTGAGAATTGCTTCATAATATTAAATTATAATATACAATTATCCTAACTTTTTATTATATATATAATTAGAAATCTTAAAATTAATGTGCCGTTGTGCACGATTAACTCTACATAATTCAGTATAGCATAGGCAACCAACAAAACAACATATTTATTTAAAACATATTTTGTCAAAAAAGATGTTTCAGGTTAACCTTTGGCATCTAAATGCAACTGAACAACAAATCAGTCATAAAGGATAAACTACAATAATTATAAATAATTTAAAAACCTACGGTTAAATGATTTGTAACCTTTCCACAGTTTTTGCACCTCTAACATTTTTAGGTGCTGTATAAAAATGATCGTGTGTTCGCAGGTAGGATATGGTATTATGCCAGCGTTAACGTTCATTCTCTATGAAAATATGGTATATGGCATGCAGAAATTGCGGAGAAAGCAAAATTCGTTATTACAAATTACGAAGATATTTAACTTATATCGAGTTATTAATTTATACTAACTTTTAAAAATATCACTTTTCCGTAGTAACGCTGTAATCGTATTTAAAAATTAATGTACATGAAATCGCGATACAAGTTGTATAAAAATAATTTTACTAATTAAAAAGTTGAATATAGTGGGTGTGTTAGGAAAGTAATGAAACTGATGACATGGAACCAGGTATTTACAATTTATCTACAATTGCACATTTTCACTTTCAAAAATAGTTCCCTTGGGAATCTACACACCATTGGAAACATTATTCCCATTTTTTAAAGCAGTACTGCAGCTGTTCAATCGAATTCGACTCCTGTGCCATGACTTTCTAAATGATTGGAATATTGTCAAGAGACGTGGTAAATGTTTAGCCTTGAAAAAATGAAAAGGCAGATGAACTTATATCTGAAAAGTAGGGAGGCTGAGGAACGACTGCAATGTTCATCACGTCTAATATTTAGTGTTCGAGATTAGTACGTGATAACATGCGTTATCATGGTGGTGGATCCAAAGATCTGCAATTTCTGGTCAAACGTGAACAACTCTTTTCATTTCAAGTACTTCCCTATTTAAGTTTCGTATAAAATTTGATTTCATAACGCTGTTTCTACATCCATCATCCATCCATCATTTGAAAAATGAGCTGCTGTGTTGCATGTACTAACCCGATCAAGTTCTAAGTGCATTGAACGTTAATAGCATGCATACACTCTCGGTGACATTCCTAAATTTCCAATATTGGTACTGACCATTAATATACGAGGTCAATCCCGTCATATTTAAAACTTGTGCTGTGTTCAATAATTCTCTTCATAATCTCAGCTAGCGGCACTGGATTAGCTTATTTCAATTTTGATTGCAATGAATTGCATTTAATATTTTTATAATATTAGCGAGGACTACACGAAGCATCGTGTACACCCACCACACTTACTAATAATTGTCAACTTGATTTTAACGCTTTTAATTTTACTGTGTTGCAAAAATGTACCCATTATATGAACATAGATTTAAATTTCTTCACATTTTTCGTTTCTTTTAACTGCATTGCTTATGGTAATTATCCTAAAATAGGATCCCTTTAACGTTCTCTTTGAGTGTAACAGATGAATACATATTTCGATCTGAAATTAAAAATTTATGCCTGAATAAAATATAGTGAAGCATTTATTTAATGAAGTGGGTCGAATTTACCTATACTGTATATAAATGACACACAGTACCAAAATAGTTATTTACGATACAAGTATCGTAAAGTATAAGATTACGATTACGATACGCGACGGCCTTTCGGCCTCGTTGGACAACCCGTCAAGTATCGTAATATACGTTTACGATACGAATATTGTACATTTTATCTAGTATCATAAAAGTAATTAAGCGAAAGTCTATAATTTTTAAGGTGAAATTCAATGCATGAAATCATATGAACGAAGTTGCTATAGAAATTGTTTCATTTCAACATCCTAATGAGCTATTTTACCGCACTGCTGTAATGAGTTCCTTTACCGCACTAATGCGGTAAAATAACTCATTACGATGCTGAAATGAATGTCGTGAACTAACATATAACGCTATGATAATAGATAAACATATGAACTGATATGAGTTTATTTTAAAAAATTGAATTATTTTGTCTACAAGCCGCTTAGAAAATCATTGTGAATTTCTTGTCTTAAATGTCAACATAGATCTAAGAATTTTGTGGTTCCTTACTCTATCTATATATAATAGGTACTAAAAAGTTTGAGAGTTCGAAACTAATTTCCCTACTGTAGTAGATCCAATGCCATGCTGAATTCAAATTTCCATCACATTTCTGACTAAATATACAATCTACTTTTAATTAAAATTATCATTCTAAATTGGTTTTAGTTGTAAGTTATACTCTAAAAACGTAGCGCAGTTAATTTACAGACTTCTTATCATAAAAATACTATGGCAAATCACTTCATCGGCTGAATCCTGTTAAAACTTTGTAAACAAACATTTTTGTATAATAGTTCGTAAAATGGTTATTTTGTTGTTAATAGTTTATCCTTTTCCACTGCTATGATGCAAGACCGTCTATTAAATATAGCCTTATCGCGAATAATCTCTGCTACCATAAATACTAATCTATAAATCAACGAATGTAATAGCGTTGTGTCACTTTTATGATTATGCTGTGCTTATCACTATTACCAAATAAATATCTTTCAAAAATTGACTGTTTTCAATTATAGATATGACTATCATCATATATATATATATATATATATATATATATATATATATATATAAAA
>JAHWXV010321010.1:0-12831 GCA_024586415.1 Phrixothrix hirtus
AGAAAAACATCGAATTAATGTCTCATTGCCCCTATTCACCAGATTTATCGCCTAACGACTTTTTTCTGTTCCCGAATGTGAAACAAAAAATGCGTGGACAGCGATTTTCATCTCCTGAAGAGGCCGTTGAAGCATTTGAAAACCACATTTTTGAGATACCATCTTCAGAGTGGAAAATATGCTTCGAGAAGTGGTTTGAACGCATGCAAAAGTGTATAAAACATAGGTGAATATTTTGAAAAACAATAAAACAGTTTTTTCCAAAAAATTTGTTTCTTTCCTAGTTTTTGTAACTACTTAAAAGGCAACCTTCGTACGACGCTTAATTGAATTTCCTAAATTTATAAGATTTTCTCTTCACTACTGGTGAAGTATACTTTTACCACTTACGCGCACTAAATAATATTTATTTTAGCTATAAAGGCACATTATACCTTTTTAAACAATTCTATTTCACAGTTTCAATATGGTGCTATGCGCTTGCCAAGTGCACTTCCCGCCAGTCGCCACTCGTGTCGTCTAACCAACTACTACTAACTTCCGGAAACACTATTCCCGCCAATCTATCCCACTCTTATTTTTAGTAAGTTTTATATTTACCGCTGCCAACCTAATTTTTTATAACTTTTTTTAACAAATTATTTCTATTTAATATAATTTCTTTTGCGTACAAATTATTTTCAAACGTACATAGACAAAAAATATATATATGAACAGGTATTTTATCGCTTATCTTAATTTATGAATTAATATAATAATAACTCAAATATTGACTCATTAAATTCTTAGAGTTCAAAAATAAAGATGTCATTTTGTGGAGAAAGTGTACTGTTTTGTACTGGATAGGAAATGCCAAAAATAAGAGATCATTTACCACCTTTCGAAATTTCAAAAATGAAGGTGTCATTTTATAATAAAAGTTTTGTGCCACTAAAAACATTTTTTTGGGCTATGCATGAAATGCCCAAAATTAGACACCAAAGTTCTGCCATTCCATGTACTACAACTCAGGATTTCAAAAATAAAGATATTATATAGAAAAAGTTTTGTAGTATCAAGGAAAGTGTTGTGCCAAACAGGAAGTTCCCAAAATGAGAGAGATCTGTCTCTTACAACAAATAAAAGCGGAGCACTACTAGAGTTTTTAAATTACCCAATGTAAATCTGGCTTTTTGTTTAAAATAGGCACTACTCATTTTTCAACTGACAAGGATCCAAGAATAAAAAAGCTTACTTTTATTTTCACTTGCTATTAATGGATAATCTATAATGGCAGGAATTAGTCAAATGCTTTGTGTTTACTGAAAATACTTACAGTTATGCATATTTAATATGTAACATCCTTACTTTATAATATTGTTTCCTCAGTAAGGCAATTATATCTGGAAAATTTTATTTATCGGGATTAAGCTATTTGTAATAAAATTATAAACATTTTATGTTAATTTTTGTAAAATAATGTTTAGCATTTCAAATGAAAAAAGTGTTCCCATATAACATTTCTTGTTTATAAATCCTTTTAATTTTTTAATATTTCATGATCTTTTAGAATTTTAATGAAACTCCACCTACCTTAGAGGCATTATTAATACTTTGTTTTAACAGGACAACATACCAATTCACACATCATCACTGGTCATGCAGAGGTCATTGCATGCAGTAGTGGAATAACAAAATATTAATTTGAAATATATTCTTATCAATAAAAATGTCATCTTCTTTCAATGCTTGTGTTCTGTATTTTTATATTAGTTTTACAGAAAACTTAAAATTGTTGTTTCAAAGACTATTAAAATTGAAGGTGCTCAACATCTTACTTATGTGCTTGTTATGAACCTCTTCTAGCATAGGGTCGAGGTGATGGTTTGTCTCCACCCTTTCGCGTCTTTTGCTCTTTGTTTTGTTTGTATCTAGGTAAGTCCCTTATCCTTTAAATTATGTTATGTGGTTATTCCATGTTTTTCTTGGTCTGCCACATTTTCTTTCATTTCCAGTTTCTGTCTCTCAAATTACATTCGTTAGTCTATCTTTGTGCATCCCAGTTATATGTCCACACCACCTTAACTGTTTGGTTTTTATTTTTTCCAGTACACTATTTACATTTATGTATTTTCTAATGGTATCACTTCTTATCTTACCTAGTTTGCTAATACTCATATAGTTCTCAACATGCATTCAGTTTTTGTTTTAAGGAGTCTGTCAGCACCCACTACCATACATAAGCATTGGGATCATAACCGATTCGTATATTTTAACTTTTGTCCCTAATGTTACTTTTTTTTTGATAAAGAATGAGTTATATAATATTTGATACAGGCTGGTCACTTGTCAATCTTACTGCTTATTTCACATTCCAGTTTTCCTGATTTATGTGGTATTTAATTTGTTTAGTTTCTTGTATTCTTTTATCACAGGCTTTTATATGAAGGCTTTGTTGTTTATTTGTTGTCGGCACAATTTTCATTTTTTTCATATCCAGATTTATATTTTGTTCTTGAAGAGTTTCCCTTCATTTCTCTATCTGTGTATTTAAATGTTTTCTATTTATAACAAAAAGCAGTAGGTCATCAGTATATAATAGTTCGTTTATTGTACCGGTTCAATTTTCTGTATACCAGGTGTATCTCTCTTTTATTTGGATTTACTTTTCTGGCAATTTCGTCCAATACCATGATGAACAGCGATGGACTTAATATAAGTCCCTGTCATACCCCACCTGTGGTTTCAAATTCGGTTGATGTTTTATCTTCTACTCTTACTACATTTATGGTTCTTTCATATACTTCTTATGGCCTTAACCACCATTTTGCCTACTTTCCTTACACTCAATTCTTTCCGTATCTCTTTCTTCCTTAGGCTATCAAATGCCTTCTTTAAATTAATTGCGAATGCAAATTCTTGTTTATCTACGGTATAAAATTGCTCGGCCATCTGTCGTACTACAAAAATCCAATGCTGAGTCGACCTACCAGCTCCGAATCCTGGACGCGAGTACCTCAGCGTTGTCTCTATCTTTGTTCCGAGCATACTTTCTATTATTCTTTCAAATATCTTGAAAGTCACGCACACTAGTGAAAGCCATCTATAGTTTGTGCAGTTTGCCTTGGTATCAGCACTACCATTCTCCAGTCGCTGGGTAGCTCATTGTTTGTCCAGATCAAGTTCAGTAAGTTATGGAGTAAGCCTGTGCCCTTTTCCACCCTGTATGTTATCATCTCTGATTTGATATCGTTAATTCCTGGGACTTTACCGATTTTTAGTTTCGCTAATGCTATATTTACTTCATCTAAAGTAATTTATTCTTCTTGGTCCTTTTCATTTCATATGTTTGTACGAGGGATACTTTTTAAATTTCGGGATGTGGTAACACTACCGTTCTTATGACAATTGATATATAAAATTTGTAAAAGTTGACATCTCTACTGTCAAACAACTTTGACCTATATAGCACCGTTCTATTACATAATTATTTTAAAGGAAATAAAATCGTGAATATTTTCGAGTAATGATTTTGTTGTATTGTCGAGTGAAGAAAAATGAAAAAGAGTGTATCTTTGATCTAAAAACTGCCTTTGATGATGAAGCGCTATCAAAAGGACAATTGTGTTTCGGCGGTAACAAGAATTTTAATTCGGTCGTAGTAATCTTAGTGATGAAATTCGTAAAGGTCGAACCATGACATCAAAAACAACAGAAAATGTATATCGTCATGTAACTTATAGAGAAATTCAGTCATCCGTAGACATCAACATGAAACATGAGTTTTTAGGTGTAAAAAATTATGTTCACGATGGATTCGCCATAATTTAACAGACTTAAAAACAGGTTCGTGTCAAATGATGCCGAGAAATACTTAAATGGTTCTACTCAGATACTTACATCAAATTTGGTATACAATATTGTTAGTGGTGATAAAAGTTAGGTATATGCCTATAAACTTGAAATGAAACAACAGTCGACTGTTTGGGTGTTTGAAAATGAAGCAAAGCCAATTAAAGTTGTTTGTGCTCGCAGTTCTTCCAAATAAATGATTGCTTGTTTTGTAAAACTGTAAATGCTGAGTGGTATACAACCATCCATATACCATATGTTTTGTTTGAAATGCGGAAAGAACAACGGATCATTCTGCATCACGACAATGCAGGCTCACACACAGCACGACAAACTGTGAACTATTTGACCAGTCATAAAGTGGAATTAATGTCTCACCCTCCTTATAGTCACGGTTTAAATCCTAATGATTCTTTTACGTTTTCAAAACTCAAACATCGTGCTCAACGATTTTTAACACCAGATGATGCAGTTGAAGTGTTCAAGAATAGAATTTTGGATGTACCTTGGAAAGAATGTTATAACAATTGGTTTAGTCACATGAAAAAATGTATAGAGTGTAAAGGGGAATATTTTGAAAAGCAATAAAGCAATTTTTTTAATTTTAAAGGGGAACATTTTTTAAGTATGTTCGTTTTCTTCTATCCCGATATTAAAACAGTGGCTCTCGAATGTCTTTCTTTGTTGTTGTCCTTGTTTCTTGGTCTGTTCATAGCAATTTCTCAAACTATTCTCCCCATCTTTCCGTTATGTCTAATTGCTGTGTTATGATATTTATTTTCGAACTCCCCCCACTCTTTGGTTTTAGCTTCTTTCACAAGTATTTTGACTTTTCTCTTTGGGCTTTGTACTCTCTGTATGCTTCTGTATTTTTATTTGTGGCGAATGTATTTCCGCTAGAATATTTTTTCTTTCTAATTTATTCCTCTATTTGACTGTTCCATCATGCGGTTTGTTTTCTTTCATTGGTGTTCTTGTTTTTATCACACGCCTCGATGGCAGCCACTTTTACTATATTTTTGAATTCTTATCACAAATTTTCTACTGTCCTGTCAAATAATTTTTAAGTTTTTTAATTTCTACAGTAACCTTTATTTTATATATTCGCCGTACACTTTCCTCCTGTAGTATATAAGATCTCATATTTTTTATCTCACTTCTATGATCCTCAATTGAATTCTTATTGGTTTAATCTAATGGTTTTTTCATGTATATCATCGGTAGATGATAATGGTCGCTTCCTAGGGAGCTTCTTGTTACCCTAATATCATCAATATTTTTAAGGGTATTTTTCCTGATTAATAAATAATTAATGATTGATCTTTCTTTTCGTGTAGCTACCTTGTATGTGTATTTATGGATATACTTATATTGGTACCAGCTATTTCCTGCTACTAAATTATTTAATATGCCTAAATTTATTATTTTTAGTCCATTGGTGTTTTTAGTTTGCTCTCCCTAGCTTCCCACCGTCCCTTTTGAAGCTACCGCGCAATTTCTTACCCTTCCATTTAAGTTTCCCAGGATGACTAAGTTGCGTTCTTCTTTTTCATCTCCTCCTGCAGTTTCCCCAGAATTTTTTATCCTCTTACTTTAGTGATCCTTCGATTGGTCCGTACACTATTATAATTGTATGTGTTTTCTTGCCTTTCAAAAATTCTAATCCTAGTATTCTGTCTGTTATATTTCATTGCCAATGGGTGCTTGCTTTGTGTGCATTGATCTAAAACCAAACGCATGCAAAAGTAGCTATTGTCCTAACTTCATTTTTATAAAGTAGAATGGAAAAGAACTTCAAAATGAGTGATAATTTTATTATAGAAGCTTTATGTGATAATAATAATGTAGTTGACCCGCTGCCACTAAAATAGCAACTATAGATTAAATAAATAGCTACTGTTAAATACACCTTAATCAAATTTATAAGTATTACAATTTCGAAGTGCCAAAAATAATACAATATCACAGCATAACAACGTTTTCATTCTGTGACAGTACTCAAAATGTGAGGTTAGTTTGCCATCTTGTTTAATTATTTGAGCTGTGATATAAAGCATAGTTTGACTTAGATCTACATAATCGTTTTCACTTCCGGGGCTATAAACTCGATAGGTACATCAGATATCGAGAAAAGAGGTTTGTAGAAAATCTATTGTCCATTTTCAATGCGTGTCTGTGTCGACGGTAAAGTTAACAAGTCCAGTTCGGATTTGACGCACTTACAAGATTGGGCGTGAAGAAAAGCCATACTAGTGTCCGTGTCCTTGCAATTTAAAAGAATAAATTTCGCTCTAGAAGACGTTTTCTTCTTAGCAGGTTTTATCCGTGATTGGCTTAACAACGCCTTTTCGCTTTTTATACCCGGATTCTGGCATCAAAGTGTCAATTTTGTAATTTGCTTTCGTTTCAAATTCCGAACGTCTTTGTCCATTCTTTTGTTTTGAAACGCTTCTCCAGCCGGTCTGTTTTCTACAATATCACCGAGAACTTGTGCTCCGGTTCTTAAGGTCTCTATCCTTACAGCTTTCGCACCAGACTTGAACATCAGAAGAATGCTTCGAAAGATTCCTCCTAAAACGACCCAATGTCGCGCTCTTGCTTATACGGGGCTCCTTTGTATATAGCATATATATGGCACAACCTTCCTCGGTCATAGTCTTAAATATGTTTTAGGATAAATGCCTACCAATATTTTCTCTTGAAGTGTAGTTTTATATATAATGTACCAAACTGAAAGAGGATGGCATTGCCAGTGTCACTTCATATATCGACTTCAATTTTTCAAATTCTGTTTTTAGTAAAGGTACATAATCAGGCTGTGAGAAAGAATGGATTTGGTATGAACCGTATGTATATTGCGAAGTATCCAGCACTATTATGCGGAGAACTTTGGCAAGAATACCTCCAATTAATTGAGGATTTATTAGGTCAGTGTAGATAAAGAATTGTGACGGGAGCCCCAGTAACAGATTTGTAGGATGATTTAATATGGTGTTTAATACATTAGTTTCAGTTGCAAACTCAATCTTATAGAATTTATGTATGGGCTAAAAGATGTAAAGCTAACGCTTCCTGACGGTACTTTTTAAACTTGGCTTCAACTTTATCACTCGTGAAAACGATGTTTGAATTAATAGCCGCGACAATTCCATCAATGCTTATGTAATTTCCGCTATCTACACAATTTCCGTCATGTACTCGATAGTTAAAGTATCGTATATTTTATTTTCTGCAAAAGCTTTTATCATTTCGACATATGATGTACCGTATCGACCTGTGCGTAGCATCGTATTTTTACACATACTCCAACTTTCACCTTGAAGGAGTACCGCAAACAAGTCCATTTTGTTAGATTTTCCTTTAAAGTCGAAAATGTAAGTGCAGTAAATTATATTAGTGCCTTTAAGAACTGTTGAAAATGAACACGGAATTTGAATTTCTGCAAGGCCCACACACAATTCTCCATCTAGATGTATGGTATTTGGTAACTGTGTGTAAAATCGTGCTGTAGTATTGTCAGGAAAGTATCCGTTAAACTGTTGCCTAGTAATGTTAGATAAAATTCGTTTTCGATAGTTACAAATGTTTCATGTCTGATGCCGAAATCCAAGAATTAAATTTATCGCTGTAATTTAATCACTTCACTAAATACTGTTTTTTCCTGCTTCGGCCTTTCTCGTCGATAATTTTTTCCATTTTAAATTTCGTGTTTGGCGTGATGATAGGATGCAGCTTTTGTTCGTGAAATGTATATTCGACAAATTCGTTGTCTCAGTCTGCAATTCTGTAGACGGGCGGGCTTCGTTTTATTACTTGGAAAATTTTAAAGACTTCTTCGCTCGTATCCTTTCTCGAAGACGTTCTTCGCTCTACTGATTCTAACATACTAATTAACTTTATACTTGGACGCTTTTTGTATTCCTAAGCCTTTACTGTATAAGTTGTTCCACACAGTTAAAATGTTGGCATCGTTTACGTCGTTTGGAGCCATTTTGATATTTGAATGGTATGCGGTATTGTACGAGTTAACTAAATCTTGTAAAATATTCACGTATTTGTAACTGTTTGACTATGTAAAATAACGCCACATTCTAGTTTTAAGCGCCCTGTTAAAGCTTTCTATCACAGAGGCTTTTACATCGGGATTGTTTGTCACGTAAAAATTGATTTCGTTTTCTTTAAAGAATGCTTGCACACGTGCAGCAGTAAACTCACGTCCTTTATCGGAGTGCAGATTTATAGGTGTAAAGCCTAAATATATCGCGAAAGGCCTTTATGACCGCCTTCGAAACTTTTGTTTTTATAAGTCTCACTCACGCCATCTTACTAAACACATCTGTAACTGTTATCAGGTGATTATAACCGTCGTTGCCTTTGCTTAAATATCGAATATCACAAAGATCCGCCTACCACAATTCGAACATGTTGCTTACAATGTACTTGTTTCTAGGGAACTCTTTTGTAATTGGTTTGTGAACGGTGTACGCGTTTTGTTGTTTTAGCCATTTTTTTCACTTTGGAAGATGAATATTGGAGCTTTACCGCTTCTACTAACGAAGCTGCTCTAGATAAACCTGTAGGATTGGCAGGGTTGTAATACAGAGTGGTTAAATCCACCGTCATAATTTCAGAGATTCCCAAGTAGTATAATAAGGTTTAGCAGATGTCGATCTCCTCTGACTTTTTCTATCGCGCTCCGATTTTGTCGTCTTGGCATTTGAGTCATCAGTTTTTGTAACCGGTGGTACCGTAAATTCACGCCTTCGTAGGTTTCCTATTAATTCCAAAGGATTATGGATTTCTTTAAGAAAAGTATTAAACTGGTGCCATCCGGGAGGGTTTGTGGTTTTACAAGGTCTTAAAAGATCGTTTACTAAACCGACTATGTTCGAAGAAGTTATTGTTTGATAAAACTTGTTGTTCGGTATTTTCCGCAGATTTAAAGCGTTGCATAAACTGTAGGGGCACGAGCATCATTTTTTTGTGTGCTCCATTATTTGCTCAATAACCAGTTACAAGCGCTAGTAAAACTAAAGGTAGAAGAGCTCCGTCTGCTTGTATTAGTAATTTCTTCTTTTTACTTATATCTTCACCTGGTTGCACCAATTTTCTTAAACTGTTTTTGTTTAGAGAGCCGCAACTTTTCTTTATTTGAAAGAGGTATTTTACCTTTCAGTATGTTATAAATGCACTCGCAGATACAATGTACTTGCCTGTCTTCCAAAACTTTAATAATGCTTTTCGTTCTTTCTCCCCTAATTTTGAAAGAGCCCTAAGTAATTCAGAATGCAGGACCATTCTGGTGGGAGTCTTGCTTTATTATGATGTTGCTGTCTTTAATAAATGCGTATTTATACCCTTTGTTAGGTAGGTAGGGGAAGGTGGGGCAAGAGTGTCACGTTAAGCTTTTTTTAACTAATTAAATACACGTATCCCATGAAAAACTTTATTTAAAAGTTATTAAAGTAAATATGATTAGGTTAGCTATAAAATTAAAGGTTTTGCTAACATTCTGAATGATATTAACACAAGAAAAGAAAATAAAAACAATTGTCATGGGTGACACTTTTACCCGCTAGGTTGGAGGGTAGTGCATATTGGTCCATGAAGATGATTTATAAATACACGGACGAAACGTTGTGCTTATGGATGTTAATATATGAACATCCCGTATATTGGTATTTGAAGGGAGTCACCTTGTAAATTATGTTCTTTACAAACTACTTATAGCCTGAAGTGAATGCGTACGTGACTGCTGCATGTGCCTTTCACCTTCGTTTTCTTGGAATTTACGAAATATAGAAACGTCACGACCTTCTAGAACAAAGTCGATTCCAAATGCATTAGTCATTTAGGACAGCGCTAATAACCTTTCGTATTCCAAAACGTCACGACATTCTAGAATATCACTGTATTCAAACTGCGAGACGTCATAATCCAATATCCAACATCGCCATTCATCTCTATCTATCCTGCGTATATTTGATATAGGATAGATAGAGATGAATGGCGATGTTTCATACGCTTATTAGGAATGAGCTGTTTTTAAATTATAACAATGCAACATCATTTGTAATTGAAAATTCAAGATTTTTAATTTCTTTCAAAAGCACATGATCATACCAAGCTTAGCTGTGGAGATATACCTGTACTACCGGAGGGCCTGCAGTGTGTATTAGATTTCATAGCTTGCTTCTTCGCGGTTTAATTGTTGCTTCTTAAGTAATACTCCACGTTATTAGGTATATGCCTTTGAGTGAATTAATTTGGTTTTTATTTTGACAATTTATACATTAAGTATTGCTTAAGTTCGGATACTATTTCTACATGATTATTTCCTATATTTAGCATTGTGTATTTATAATTTTTAAATTCCTGTGACTTCAGGATTTCCTTTTTACACCACACATAGTGCGGTTATTAATTGAGTTCTTAATTTAAAAAATGTTATAGAGCTTTCTATGTCTTGCAGGATACTGAATAATGAATTGTATAATACTCGTATAACTAATTCGTTGTATAAGATCTTCACAAATGACACATGCTAAATAGTTAATGTACTTTTTACTAGGTCATGATGTAATTGCATGATTTTTGATTTTAGCATTATTTCATTATGCTCCATATTTTAATTGTTTCGTAGAAATTTGTGATTACTTCTTGATTAACTGAATATTGATCCTATAATTGCCTTTCCAATTGGTTTTGGTTACTATCTAAATGTTCTAAAATTTCATTAATTATTTTGCTATCTTGGGCGTTCGAGTTTCCAGTGAAATATTCAAATACTGATCTTAATCCATCTATTAGGCCTCTTTTACTTCTACTGCATTTTTGAAAACTAATATTATTGAATTTTATTTCTGCACTAAGTTTTAAGAAATTTACAAATCCGATATTATTTGACGTATTCGTCAAAAGTATTCATATTGCATATTTAAATTATTATATTCTTGTAATAATGATTCTAAATTATTATAATGTACGAACATATGTTTAGTTCTTTCAAGTTTAACTTTTCCTAGTTTGATGGGCAGAAATCTCGGGTTTGATGTCACGTCTATTATTGGCACTTTTTGACATCTTGCAACCATCTTGGAAGGGTTTAAAAACTATGAAACTGTTTTGTGGGTTTTTAATATTAGATAAGTGTATATTTTTTGTGGTATTATTATGCAATGATCTTTACGGTTTTTAATTCTTTGTTAATACTTTCTATTAATTTGGGTTTCATTGGACTTTCATTACACTTTGAGATTATTTTTCTTTACTTTTCTGAATGCTTTTATTAATATTTTTGTACAATAGTTGTACTTTATTTTTATGATTGGTTATATAATTAAATACTTATAATTATATATTAATTAATTGTTCATTTATTTTTATTTCAAAAGAAGATCGAGGATCTAAGTCTTCTGACAATTTCTTGGTTTCAGTCTAATTACCTCATGAATTGTATTATTATATACTAGAAGAGCATAATTTACTTTAATTTCTCTCGATTCGTTTTTATATAAATCTTGTTTATTGTTCTATTAAAGTGGAATGGCATCTTTCTATATGTCCATTTGATTTTGCGCGCTGACTACTAATAAAGTGGATTTCTATTTTATGTAAGCAGAAACAATGCTAGACGTATCACGGTATTTCTATAATATGGTTTTGTTACCAGTCTGACACTGTATTATAGTCATTTAAAGCAAACAAGTTGATGTTACGACAGAATCGACTTATTTAGTTTAAACGACTGATAAATTCGCGCATCATTTCAGCTTCCGAACGATAACGGTTGTCAATACTGCTCACCAAGTGGTGGAGCCATCAAAAGTCATTAACTTGTTAAACAGCCTTTGTTTGTATACAATGTGTCAAAAAACTTCGTTCAGAAACTTTAAGGGCTGGTAGTACTCATCGATTGTTGGTTTGCTTGTGATTGAGGCTTCAAGATGAGGAAATTACTTTTGCTCTTTTGGCATCAATATGTATAATTAATTATCTCGCCGCCCATTATAATTTTGCCAAACCTGAAGGAGTTTTATCTCAGTAGAAATGTATAACATCACATTGAAGACTTATTTACGATTTATTTCCTTATCCGAGAAGAAGTTATGTTTTGTAAATGTTTCGACTGAAGTATTTAGCGATCTTATTCGGGTTTGATCCTGCATCCTTTGGGTTCAGAAGCAAACATGCTAATAACTAGACAAACTGATTCTGCAGTACTTGCCGAATTAAGAAAAATATTTTCTATAAACATATATCCAAAAACATACAACGTATTCATTCAATTTAGATGTTATGTTGTAATTTTATGTTATTTCCAATTGTACATTTACATTATTAGCTATTTTTAATAGACTTAAATGTCAATTTGACTGACGTAAACGTAGCATTGAGGTTCTTGAAAAATTTTGTTATTAGTCTTCAAAAGGCTGTAGCGTCCTTCTGTATTTTGGATCTAAGTTTAAGGAATTAGTGTATTTTGATTAATTTGGTGGGCAATACCTGCCTTTAAAATTTCTAAATAAATCTTTTTGACACACTATATGTGTTACAAATATTTACCAATTCTTTTCGTTTGCAATTATTTCTTCCACCAACCCGCTTGTACTGGAACCTGTAATTTGCTTATTTTGTAGTGATATCATGAACAAATTATGTTACTCGGCTTCATCTTTGTTTTCCGGGAATTCATTAGTGTAAAGATTGCGCCCGTAATGTCAACGTTTACAATTTTTGAAATTGTACAGTGCTAACAAACAAAATTTTCATTTTCCTCCAATGCATTTTGTAATTATAAATCGCATTAAGGAAGTTAATTGCATCATATTACATATGAATTGAAAAATTATATTAATTATGTAATTAAATATTTATGGAAACTTTCACAGTTAGTATTCATAATTAAAACAATTTTTGGTTTAAACTGCGTAACTTTAATTAAAAAAATTAAACTTTTCGAAAACTATTTGTTTTCTTTTTCAATAAATTGACAACTCA
>JAHWXV010321039.1:0-21477 GCA_024586415.1 Phrixothrix hirtus
TGTAAACTAATGATAAATTCAGTATACGGAAAAACAATGGAATCTGTACGTAAATATAGAGATGTTAAATTAGTGACAAAGTGGAATAGCAGATTTGGCGTGGCTCATTACATTACATTACCTACATTTCGCAATTGTGGGTTTGATTAGTTAAACATATTTTATTTTCAGAGTACAAACAGTGAAATAATTTCAGAAAGTAATCATCCCGTGAAGTTAAGTTAGTAAACATAATGACGTGTATAAAGAAATAAGAATTACTAAATCGATTCTCGAATTTGGCAACTTTCGTTAGTTAAGACCTCCAGTTTGATTCAGTACGACTAATGTCAAAATTAAGGAGGCACGTTCTAAGTGCACTCTATTGATTACGTCATCTCATAATCCCGACAAAATAATTTTTAAACGCCTGATTCGGTGTTTATCTCATCATTTCCTGTAGGTAATGACCGAACTATCCCTTCTCTACTCAGTTAGCTATGCGTCCTTTGGTTTTAAAATTAAATAATGTTTATTTATTCTGACAAATTTCTAAATTCAAGTTAATTAAAGTTGTCATTATCTGATGATTCGTTCTATACTCGTTAGATTTGATAAAA
This sequence comes from Phrixothrix hirtus, assembly GCA_024586415.1. Classification (NCBI taxonomy): domain Eukaryota; kingdom Metazoa; phylum Arthropoda; class Insecta; order Coleoptera; family Phengodidae; genus Phrixothrix; species Phrixothrix hirtus. The sequence goes on from JAHWXV010321039.1 coordinate 600, forward strand.
TTAACATTATATTATTCCGATAGTAGAAATACGTTTTAGTACAGTAAAGAGTTGCATTTAACTGTGCATTTTTGTAGGCAGCAATTTTTGTAGGCAGCAATTTTTGTATGTATAAGGGGGTTATTCGGAAGTGTAAAATCAAGTTTCCGGGGTTTAAGGTGTGGCCGCCATATTGAAAATAGGAGAAGAAACAAATTTTTGATATATCTCGGTAACCCCAAGTCCCACAGAAATTTTGCAAAAAAAAAGTTTTTGTAGATAATTGAATTATCTACAACTACTCATAGTAACTTTTGCTCTAGCTATAAGCTAAAAGTGATGAACAATTTTCGGATGATGGGTTTTAAACTGAATTAACATTTTTATTTTTGATCTTACAAAACTAATACTCCGGAGCTTTTTGTGGAGCAAGTTGGCCTTTTCTTGTAACCTTTTACGGTACTATTTATGATTTAGCTAAAAATCAGAGTTAACTCCAAAGTAGTTTTATTCCAAATTTAGAACTACAATTCTTTATAAATGATCAACATAACACGTTGTTTAATAAAAGTAAAATTAAGTAGATTTCCGTTAGCAGCATTGTTCTAAAGAGGATTTTTTTGCATCTTTAATGTTAGAACAAGCTATAAATGAATTAAATGTAATTATTTAGTAATTTTGAAGAAAATAACAACAATAGTTACATAAGTTGAATGAAAAATAATACCCTCGTCGTCACCAATAGCATTTTGTGTAGATTCTTTTCTTACATCATAGTTATGTAGACCCCATTACAGTAAATAGTTGCATCAATATACCGTAAGAAACGGAAATCGCTGTAGAAAATTCGTTATTGCGCTTTAAGCAACTAGTTATTATCGAATACTTGACCATAGAATACGTCACGGCAATGAAAATCTTCAACATAATGTAAAGCCTTTATCGCAACTTTATTGATGTAGGCACTGTATACTGTTGGGCATGGTATTTAAGAATGACAAGGCGAAAATATCTTGCTTATACGCAAAAGGTACGTAGGATGTTGACGCTTGAAGTGAAAGCACATGGTTTTGAAATTTGTCATAAACGCACGACGAAATAATAAAGATATATGCTGACGCATGAAACTGGCAAATGAGACATTTCTCGTGCCACCATACTACAGCATCTACAAAAATTCAGATTTGACACTCCGAAATTGTTATCTGTTCTCTAAACTATCTGCATGGAAACCATTATGCATGCACTGAAGAAGTTATAACAGTTGTCAGAGGTTAACTACGTAACCGGAGGTTGGGTTTTTCCGTAACGTTTTACGAAACTTGTTTTATTGCAAAGACATATTTAGTTATACGTGCAGAGACACATTATCATGAGCAAGTTCGCCTTAACAATCCGAAGACAGAACCTGGGTTGCAATTACGCATGAATTAGAGCGTGCAAATAACTTTATTGACTTGGTAAGTTTGAGATAAATTTTTAGCAGCTGTACTCGTAGTTTAAGAACGTGGATTTTCTAACTCATACGAAAATATTGTGACTAAAATTACTTATCAACGTTAGAATCAAAAATTCTTACTTATCCACAGGCGCCAGAGGAAGTTGAACTCAGTTAAATACTAAAAATAGCATAACCGCTTTTCCCTAAGGTTTATGATAGCCTAAATTAATTGTATCTGATATACAATATGTCTTGAAACTTGTACTTCAATAACTACCCTAAATTGTAAAAAAGGTTAAAATTCAGCAAACATTTATTAAATAAGTTAAGAATTGTAAATAATAAAACGTTTCACAGTCAGGGTGGCGACTCTACTACTTTAACTTAAATTAAATTAAGACAGACATACACATGATTACATGTGAAAGATGACGCCTAAAACTTACAATCTGATGGATAAAAATCACATATTCATACTTTGCATATAACATTTGAAATCGTAAAATGCGCCACACAATGTTTGTTCGCACTCATTTGAATCAACTTCACACTAATGGTTATTAACAAAGTGGTTTATTCTTCAAATATGCCAAATAAAAATTCAAAATTGAATTATTGTTCATAAAAGTACAACTGAGAATATAATGCGAAATTTACCTTCAATCCTTGTCGCGTCGAAATGCCTACCGTAAACTCTTTCAGTACTAAAATATGCTACAGATTATCCCAAACAATCTACTGAGAAATGCTCGGATTCCAAAATTCGAACTTAAAATGCTTGTATACAAATGAATGCGAAGAATTTACCTAACAGTTGAATAGCTTTTTCCTTATAACACAAATCCCGAGCCTACTATTCGTGTGCCTGACGTGAGTACCCTTTACTTAAACAGGAGCGTTATAATAACTTACTCAAGAATTTGATGCAACCTACATTTGACACATATATCTTTAAAAGTCCTACCGCACTCCACTGTCTCACCTCGTGCACGTTTCGTTAACGCCACAGAAGCATAAATCAACTGCAGTACTTTGTTAATGATAAGCAAGCAATTTTATTTAATTAACAAATTTATTCGTTCTTTCTATATCACAAGATATTGAGTATTAAAACAAAAGAATACTTAAATTGTGCTACAAGATTGACGCATAACAAACGAATATACCGAGTGGCTTGAAACAATTATTTAAAAACATTTCACAATTAACCCTGAGAAACTAAAGGTGGTTACCAGATTCTGGAGATTATTTCTCGAGTCCTTATGAATACTAAAGTGCCGATGTTTATTAGATCTCGGTATTACAGTAGTAGCTTCACAATGCTGGATTAACGTAATTTATGGTAAGTATAAGTGTAGCAACCGGAAGGAAGTTTTGATTAAATTGAGCATTCAAATGTATGCATCTCAGTTGTTATTGTAAGCGATGGAGTTACTTGATAGGCCAGTTGCATACTCGTACTGGAGAAAAAGCTTACTAACGCTTCAATTATTATTGCAGTTCTATTGAAAAGGGTAGACTGACACATCATCTACGCATTCATACTGCTGAAAAATAATTAAAATATTTTCATTGCGGTTATTGTTATATACCATGAAGTTATTTGATGAGGTGTGTGCGTATTCATACTGGAAAAAAGTTTACGACTGTTTCCATTATGATTATGGTTGTATTCAAAATAGGAGATCGACAATATATGCCCTCGTCAATACTTGTGAAAAGTCATTTAAATGATCCCATTGCAGTTATTGTTCGAAACAAGGGTTGTTTACTAAGAAATTGGTAACTTATATAGACGAAAAGCTTCATAAATATTTTCACTGTGTACAATAAAAAGTACTTTAACGAAACAAACACACATTCACACTCCGGAAAAGCTATTGTAGTTGAAACGCACGACTCCACATATTTTTAACTTCTCTTACCCTATATGAAATATAGGCTAAAGAGAAAGCATGGTTTTCTACCAAAATTTTCGATGTCGGAGTTTTAGTAGAAATACATGTTTTCGGAGTACGAAAATCATGTTTTTGGAATTTGGTTTGTCTACGCGCGCATGCGCGTGTGTATGTGGGTGTGTCTATCCATCATTTCACGCAACTGCAACAATTTCACTAAAATCTAATAACCGGAAGTGCCACTTTATTCTTGTCATTTATTGGTTTTTGAGATTTTCTCGAAATCGGCTATAACGATTTTTTTTAAATTTTCTACATTTCTTACATATTTAATGCCCTTTCATACAATGTAGGCGTTTTCTCACAAAATTTTCCGTAACTCGTGTAACCGGAAATATCTTCAGCGTTAACTATGAATGAAATAGCTATGAAACTAAAGGCCCTAGTTAAATAAAAAGTTATATTTGAGGTCCTAATGTTTTAGTATGCTAAATCAAAGATTTTGTTAAAATCGAATAACCCGAAGTAGTCATTTTTAGACATTTCCGAATTTTTCGTTTTTCGAAATTTTCTTGAAATCGGTTCTAATGATTTTTTAATAATTTATTGTATTTCTTAGAAATTTCCCGTAAATATAGTAACCGGAAGTGCTTTCACCGTTAACTCTGAATAGAATAGCTATGAAACTAAAACTCCTAGCTAAATGAAAATTTATATTTAAGATCATAATCGCCTTTATAAATCAAAATTTGGTTAAAGTCGAATAACCGGAGTACGCGATTCTTTTAAAATCTGCTATAACGATTTTTTTAAAGCTTGGTATACTTCTTATACTTCGTTGCGTTTTATATGAACTAAGCAGTTCCTCCAATAGCTAAATTTTTGAAAATCGAGTATTTACACGTATTTGGAGTGTTAGTTATGAACAATATATCTCAAAAACAAATATTCATATGAAAATCAAAACTATATTTAAGTTGTGTATCTTCAGTACATGAGACGACAAGAATTTAGTTCAAACCGAATGACCGCAAGTTCCACTTTATTCTTACGATATATAATTTTTTATGATTTTCTCGAAAACGGCCATAACAATTTTTTTGAAACTTTCTACAATTCTTATGCCTTTGACATCCTTTTACGCAAATGTAGAGGTTTTCCTAAAAAAAATGCGATGAAGAGAGTTATCAGAGAAAAACCCTGTAGTTAAGCAGGGTTTTGCGTGACCAGTAACTTGAATGGGTGATCGTTACAATTAGTGTGCCCAAAATAAATGTAAATAAACTTTAATCATTTGTGGACATTTGCATATTTGTATATTTATGCACGTAGGAGAAAGTCGTGTGTTGTCTCACACCAGATTTTTTAAATTTAGATTTCAAGTTTTCAATGTATTACAAAATGACGGTTATTCGGAGTACTTTAGTATACCTAGAGACTTATTTCTACATTTTACCGCCATCTATTGATCGAATTGATTTCCTTTTAATTTTATTTCGCTTGATTAGTGCTACCATAATCTCATATAAATAACTATAAAAATAAACTATCTGTTAAGTTTGAAACGATATCCGTAAACCTTCTCGCTATATTACAAAACTAGCGTCAATTCTTCGAAAACAATTTTAAAAAATAAACAAATTACTAATGAAAGAAATTATGCCCAAAGTAAGTTTCAAGAAAAAATGTAACTTTTGAAAACAACTTTTTAAATCAAAATTATTTTTTCAACATTTTATGTAAACTTTTTTCATGTAGTACATCTTTCTGAAATATTTACAAATACAAAATTCGAACATACAATTTAATATGCTGTTTTGGAATATTAAATTAGAGAGAAGGTTTATAAAGACCTTTATCATTATAGCCATAATATTTTTGCTACAAAGTGAATTTTAATTAACCTAAAATACTTACAAGCTTTAATTGTAAAATAAGTAAGTAATCATCTCTTATTTAAAGTACTTGGGGCTATAGAATATATTAAAATAAGATAAAACAATAACAAAACATGGTAGCTGTTTTATATGGATTATTGTAACCCTTTTTATTCAATAGTGAAAGATCTAAGGGAGATATTGCTTTTAAATCACTTATGAATAAAAACATATAAACAAAATAAGAAATTTCTAATTCGTTAGCACCTTTGAGTGATACGCTAGTCCTAAATAAAAGACATATTTTCAAAGCAAAGCCGTCTTGGAAATTTGGCTCTCGAAAAGAAACATTAATAATGAAACTCCTTCTTTGGGTTATAAAATTACTAAAATTAAAAATTCATTAAAATAAAATTTTGCTAATTATCTGCTTCGGTGAATATTTTACTCCTGTTCGACTTGCACTAGTTGAAGATACGAGGGAATTAAAAATTCTATTTTAACGAGACAACGTTTTAAATAAAATTAATTTACATCAGTGTTTCAATACATTTTATTTGACATATTTTAAATTTGTATTTAGCATTTAGAATCTCTTTAGATATTAAAATCTAGGCGAAAAGTTACTGTGTGTCACTTGGAGAAAAAAACATATGCAGTAATTAGCTGTCTGCTGCCCTCACTTAGCTTCGTTCACACGCGCAATAAACGACTAAAGAGTATAAATAGTAATTGTGAATAGGATGGTGTAGCTCTTCAATCTCCTAACGTTTGCTCTTCAACAGTAATTGCACTGAAGGGCTGGTTTTAGGTGCCTCTCAAGACAAGAGAACCTAAAAGAAAGAATGTGCGTCGAAGTAATAATTCTTTGTCCTCTTATGCACATCAGTAAATCATCCTCAACATATTCTCAGCCTCAAAAACAATTTTATTTATGGTTTGGTAATTGGGTATGCGCTAACAGTCAAGACTTTAATCAAGTGATCAGCGTGATTCAGATTAAACAACAATGAACCATTTAACAGTATGTTTATTAAAAACAAAAACTTACTTTTATACAAATCTATAACCTAGATCTAATTGTTTCGTTGCGTTCCATTTTTTCATCACGGTCACCAATAAATTTCATCCCTACTTTTAATTTCTACGTTTATTATAAACCAAAGTTTAATTTTAACTTAAACAAATGCCAGAATTTTTCTCTATTGTTATCCCTAATTCTTTCCATCTTAGTTTTCTACATTACGCAGATTTTCGTGGATTTCTTAAATAATTTATTATTGTTGCAATTTGCTGTCTTGCTGAACTTGTGTGCCAGCAAATTCCGTGACCTTGTATTTCATATGACTAAAGATTTATTCTGTACTAATGTTAACATAGATTTTTTTGTGCAGCAATTTAGCCTACATTGTTTCTGTTTGAAATACTTTTAAATAATCATAATTTTAATTTATAATTTACTGGTATTTCCTTATTATTTTAAAATATTTTAGACAATAATCGTCTTTCCCTAAAATATAATATACTCTAGGATTTTGGTTATTGTATACAATAGAGAATATCGATTAAGTCTTTTATTCTAAAAGAGATAAAAATAGTTTTCTTGATATTCATTAAAATAAGTATTGAATTATGCTGTCATAGTAAAAGATACCTTATCTCTAGTAAATCTCCTATAATAAATCATAAACTACAGTGTGCAACTTGTAAGCAACTGATGGTGTTTAATAAAAGTCCGTTTTTTTATATTTTTAATATACTTTGATAACTGTCTTTTCAGTGAATAAAGTTAATTAGCGCAGTCGATAGGAGCTGAAAGCGCTACAAATTTATCATCTGCATTTTCCCCAATAGAGAATTTTGAACCGAAAAGGACGATCGTCCTTTGAGCAGAGGACAGCATCGCTGAAAGTCAATATCAATGATTGCAACTGCTACATCACCGAAACCGGGGCAAATATATGCCAAATAGGCGGTTATTTGCATACGTCCAGAATATTGCAGCCACCAGGCTATAGGAGCTAGTTGATTATTTCAATCAAAAGATTTAAGAAAGCTACAAGTAGTTCTGAATAAGAATTTTAAATAATTTTGAATTGAAAATTTGTTGAAGGATATTAAATAATAATGAATAAATAGTTAAATAAATTATTAGCGTACTATTAAGATTTTAAAGAATAAGTTGACATTTCTTTTAGTATGCATGGCAGTTGGAGTAGGTGCCAGCAATACTTAACGTTTATCTAAACCGACTTGAAAACAACGTATGTGTAGACAGTAACAAAAGTAAATTTAAAATATAATAATTTTAAAATATTTTAAATAAAAATAGCTTTACTGCGCTTCTTAAAATTTCCATAAACGCCAAAACGTGTGTTACGGAACATATATTAGTATTTTCAAAAATTAACCCACAAGCTTTGCAACACCTCAAGTGACACCTAACTTTAGATGCTATATCCAAGCAATTTAATGATATTGATAAAATAATAGAACTACCTATCTTTGAATACAAACCTGGATAAGATTATTCGAATATCTTCACCATATTTCCTAAAAATTGGCTATAAAAGACTTAGGACTCAATAAATCACCTAAATAGATTTTTTAACAGAAGTCAATTACAGACACAGTGAGAATTTAGAAAATCTTCATGGACTAATAGCTCGAAACCTGGCTATGGAAATTAGAATGCAAAAGCACTGAATTCTCTGTTGGCATGACTAGAATTGATCAAAATTTAATTAAAGATTTTCTTATAATATTGCAGTTTACTAAATCAGCCACAATTTAAGCAAAAAAAGGTTTAACGCCCATTGTGCAGACGCTGCAACGATTTTTGTATACGTCCTACTATATAAACAACGCTGCACCTAAAATTCATATATATGGCCTTGAAATTGTAACTAATTACCTTTTTTCGATAGGTCAATTAAGCAAAAAGGCCTTAGAAGCTGAAAATAGGAACTTTAAAATTTTCCGAAAAGATAGCAGTCGTAGCACCAAAAAGACGGTAAGACGCTGCGGAGTCTTCACACAGACCCAAGCCTATGGCCAAGATGGAAGATGGGACTAAAAGTAGTAAGTTAGTCGCCTTTTACGACATGCAGCCTAACCTGCGGATGTGGTATTCTTGCAGCACCACAACACGGTTTACTCGTTCGGTAGGATTGACTTGAGCGTGATAGAAAGCGTTAAAATTAATTTTGCAACCATAAGATGAAATCATTCTGGTAAAATCTTTGCTTTTAAATTGAATTCCGTTGTCACACAAAATAATTTTATGTATACCAAACATTAAGAATACTTGTTCTTCAATGCGCTGTGTTACTTGAGATGCGGTAGTGGTACGAAGAGGAAACAACAACGGAAATTTTGTAAAGTAGTCTACAACTACTAGGATGTACGTAAAGCCTTGAGTTGAGCGTGGTAACGGACCAGTTAAATCTGTCGAAATCATTTGCCAAGCTTTGTCAAATAACGGGTGTCGTGTCATAAAAGCAAGCGGTTTCTTTCTGTTCAGGTTTTTGTGCTATAAAAATTTTGCAGTGGTTAACATATTTGTTAACGGCATGGTTGAGTTTGGGCCAATAATATTGTTGAGAGATTTCGTTAAAAGTTTTATGGATACTAATGTGGCCAGAAGTTGGTTCGTCATGACATTGTTTTAAGATTGTTAAGCGTTCGGAAATCGGAATAACTCTTTTCCAATTGTCTATATCGTCACTTAAGTCTGGGTACTTGAGCGGAATTAGTTTAAACAATTTGTTATTGGACACACGCCATTGCCTAAACTTTAGTGGTCGTGTCTGAACTAGATGTAACATTTTCTTATACCATTTGTCCTGAGGTGGAGTATGATGTACAGAAGAGTTTGAAGTCAACCAGCCAATAGATGATTGCTTACGAATGGTAACTGTGTCTAACAGAAAAACAGAGAGAGATAGATCATCAGGTACAACATGGTCTTTGCCTTTGCGATGGATTATGTCATAATCGTATTGTTGAAGACGTAAGGCCCATCGAGAGGATCTACTGGTAAGTTCTCTTAAATTATTTAACCATTTTAGGGAATGGTGGTCAACGATTGCGAAGTGGATATTGGTCCTTTAATATATAAATTGTCTATTTAATGCTACTATTTAATATGGAGCAATTTAAATAACAACAAAAAGTTTTAAGGGGATTCTATGTTCTATATTAGAAGATAATATTCTATTTGAACAAGTTTAAGATGCTGGTACCATTGAGGAATTAATTTGTGTCTTCTGAAGGAAATTAGATTCTAATGCCGTTCAGAGTATCCAACCTCTTGGTTTAAAAAGATAAGTGGAAATTGTTAATTTCTTTATTCGACATATGTTTTTCGGAGTGATTTTATCTGCGTCAAGGTCAGATACATCTCGCTGCCCGTTTACGTTCATATTTCCAATATTTTCAAAGCGGATTAATACCGTATGTGCCAGTAGTTTTTAATTCATTTCACAGTCAGGGACAAGGATAGGATTTTTACAAGAAAGCTGTAATCGACCAAGTAATATTATTATAAAAAACAGGTTATATTTTTATGATTTGAAATTCTGTCAGGAATGTTTAATACTAGATTCTAATTTATTGAAAGCTGTATAGCAACTTGTTAATTATATTTGTTAAAACTTTGTTATTATGTTTACTGATAAACAGGATAACATTTATTTATACTGCTAACATTTGCGGACCATTTCCTTTCTTTTGCTTTCAGGCCCACGAAAGATTAACATTTCATAGTTCTTCAGCTGTTGTTAGTTTAGGGCAAAATAAAATTTTTTTTATGGGAAGAATAGAGCTGATTTATTTTTTTTGCATATGACGCTAAGATGCAACAAATCTTCGATGTCGACATTTTAATGGAATTACACGTTTTCGAGTCCTCCGAGTACGAAAATTATGTTTTTAGAAATTGGTCTGTGTTTGTGTTATGAGTGTATGTGGTGGTGACGGGTGCGAGTGCGGCTACGATTGCAAGTGGGAGTATGTGCGCATAGGTATGCGGTTGCCTGTGCGTGAACAGGATATCTCAAAAACGAAAAGTCGTAGATAAAACAAAATTGCATGTTTAAGTTCGTACCCATCTGAAAACGTAAGCGCAACAATTTTATTAAAATCGGATAATTGAAAGTGCCACTTTACCCTTGTCGTCTCAAAATTGGTTGTAACGATTTTTTTTAAACTCACTATTTCTTAGGCATTTAATGGCCTAATCTACGCGGTTTCTTGGAAAATTTTTCGTAAAATGAGAATCGGAAGTACTTTTACCGTTAACTCTAGATAAAATAACTCTGAAACTAAAAGTCATAAATAAATGAAAATATTTATTTGTGATAATGACTCCGTTTGTATATATAATCAAGAATATGGTTAAAGGCGAATAATTAGATATTTCCAGAAGTTTTAGTTTTTCGCGATTTTACTGAAATTGTCTCTAAGAATTTTTTTAAAACTTGGGATAGCTATTTAATTGTACTTTATACGAGCTAAACGGTTTCGCTAATAAATTTCTGAAAACCTACTAATCAGAAATACTTGAAGTATTAATTGTGAACAACATAACTCGAAAACTAAACATCATACAAAAATGAAATTTTATATTCAAGTTTACTGCATTTCTAGATGACAAGAACATAGCTAAATTGAAATGACTAAAAGTGCCACTTTATTCTTGCAACTTTTTGGAAAGCGGTCCTAACGCTTCGTTTCAAACTTAACACGATTCTTATGAATTTGGTGACTTTTCACTGAAAAAATGCATTGGAGCAAGTTATCGGAGAAAATCTCGAGAGTTAAGCAACGTTTCGTGTGTTCAGTAATTTCGATTGGTGGCCGTTGGAAGTGTCGTTCCCTAAATACATATAAATTAACGTTCTATTGATCTGTATACGTTATTTATATATCTATAAACTGATAAGCACGTATGGGAAAATAATTAGTATCCGTAATTTGAGTTTAAAATACATAAGAGATAGGCGTGTACTATCTCACACCAAATTTCATATTTAAGTGTTCTAATGTTCGTAAATACCTAATAATAAGTTATTGTATATGTTTATAACGTTCTGTATGATAAAATGGGTAAAAGATAAATTTGTTGATAACGTCAACGACTAAAATGGAGAATAAAGCAAGTTTAAATAACTTTGTTAATCGAAGTTGTGCACTTGTAAAGATGAGAGTTCAAATAAAATCAAATTTTTGATATCTTAAGTTTGAAATGAGATATGACATGGTAATTAAGAAGATTTAATTGCCCTGTTTGTCTATTTAATTCATTTTGTTTGCTGACATTTTATCTCGTGCTATATAAAACGTTCAATTTTCAGGATTCTTTATTGAGTTTCCTGTGTTCAAAATTCAAAGGATTTAATTAAACACTATTTTTAGTTAAAGATAGATATTTTCTTCCAAATGTTGCGTTGTTAGAGTTCTTTAATTTAGAAATTTCTTGTTCAGTTGTTGAGTTAATTAAAAACATTTGAAAGCGTTTTAGCTTTTTGATTTATAGCAAAGGCCTTTTCTCTACTAATTATTAATTTCTTTTTATTTAACAGCGTTAATAACATACTTAGATTTATATTTTAGATTAAGAACTGCAAACAATGATCGACATAAGATATACACTTTTTATTGGCTTTTTTCCTAATTTTTGCATTTATCACTTTTACCATATCAAGGTCTAGATTCTAGATGGCGAACCTTTTTACACTGACGTGCAAAACACTTTAAAATGATACTACTAGGTAGAATTATAAATAATATTTAGTATTGCAGCGAAGTACTTCACCCATATTAATTTACTACATTTAAAGCTACTGTATCATTATTGACTCTTGAATCGCACAATTTATCTCTTACTTATCAAGGTTATTGAAATCCATTATAACAATCCTTTTTTGGTCCTACGCCTCTGAAGTTGTCAAGATTGGTAGTTCCCTGAATAAACTGGTTTGCTCCGGCCACCACAGTGGGAATTGGGGGCAGGTTTTGCGATTGCCAGAAGTTTACGGATGTTAGCATTCAGAGATTTTGGCATAGGTGTTTTAAAGACAATAATTAATCGTGAATAAGGGTAAGATAGTCGAGGATAAGGGCGCCACTTTATCTTTAAATGGTAATTAACGGAATATTGGAAGTTCGGAAGATAAAGAGACCGATCTCCAATTCTTTTACCTAGGATTACGTCAATATGTTCTTACAGTAGCTTAGTCCTTTCTATGCACGTCGCTGGGTTTTACCCTACGACGGATTACCTAAACTAATTAAGTACTAAAAAATGATAACTAATCCCTGTATGAAAGTATAGGTTATCACAACGTGTCTACATATAATAATAAAATAACATCTGTACTTAAAAATTGAATATAATAAACCGTAAAACATAGGATACACAATTAAGAAATTATAGGTTCTCCCAGTTGTATTTAACGGGAGCGATTAGGTACTATTTCTAAATCAAGGGGCCCTTGTGTTACTAAAATTAAACTAATCTAAAATGAACGAAAGAAGTTGGGTCATTAGACCCTAAATGTTATAAAGTATTAAATATTTACAAACATTAGTCTTTTAGTTATAGTCTTATGGACTTGTCCGGTAGTTCTACGTGATCATCTGATTTGCCCCAACCGGAATAATTTAGCGAGGGGTGGAAACTGACGGAAGTTAATTAACGAAATTTTATCACTTACTTGGTGATCTGAAGATTACGTTATTCTCGGAGAAATTGGAGGCTACAGATGACGGTTTCGGGTATTCACTTTATCGTATCTTTAATACAACCTTATCAGGATTAACCCTTTTAGTTCCAATTGATAGGAAGTTGGAATCGACCCTTTACTATAAATTCGCCCTAGACGAAAATAGATCAAGAGGACACTACTTAATCCCTTAAATCGACATACGGGTACTATTCAACTATTCTTTGAATATCCTGACAATACGCACTATCAAAGAAACAACTTTACTTGTTATTGCTACGAGCGGTACTCATGAAGTGAAGTTCTTTCTCATTGAAGTTAAAGGGTGAAGACCAGAGGGGTCAGTGTATATTTTTAAACTTGTTGGTCTTCAAGCGGGAATTGTTGAATATCTGTTTATTTAACAAAATTCTCCTAATTTTTATAAACTGTAACTTAATTATTTTAAGCTTTTCATAATCGTTCGTGAAATGGAATTATATTATTTATAAAATTACAAAGCAATTTGACGTACAACTAATATTAGTACTTTACTAATTGGATTTTATCAATACTACACGGAAATGTATACCGTGTGTTTCCAAATAAGCGACCAAAGTCATAAGATTTTTCAGACGCGCTTACACCATAATCATTGCACTTACCTAAAAGGGTTTTGGCAACATCTTCATAATGTTGAACTGAATCCTATTTGCAATATACTTAAAAAAGAAATTTATTAATATCACCACATGTCCAGTTTTACTGTAAAAAAGATTTAATAAATTAGTTTTATTGTATCCATATATCCTAGATACATGAAAATTTTAATCGCCTTTAATATTATTTTATAAATGGCATGACACATGAGCATAGAAATAAACAGAGCAGGCGTATGCGGTGAGATGAATTGTTGGAAATTAACAATTGGATATACCAGTACAATAATGTAACAACTCAAGAACTTTCAATATTGTTATGTATATTAACGATTCGAAATTATATTACTTTACTTTGTACTAGAAAAATGTTGTTTTGTAGTTAAGACTTCAGAATGCGGAAATTTTACTTCCTTATCCGAGAAGAAGGCATGTTTTTTAAAGTTTTCCCCGCTAAAAAATTTACCGATCTCTATCGGGTTTGAACTCGCGTCCCTTGGGTGTAGCTGCAAACATGCTAACCACTACAGCAATCGGAGCCGGCTTACCAATATTTCAAAACCGTTCGATGGTTGGTGTGTATTACGCTTAGGGACTATGGAAACTCATAATTCACTAGTGTAGCTACAATTGAATGCATTACAGTTTTAGAAAAATCCTAATTTATTGTACGACACTATTGAAATCGAGTTTCGAATTTTCAAATTCAACTTTTCATCCTACCATATATTTTGAACAATGGCGCAAAAGCAACTTCACACTTAGTAAAATTAAGTAAAATAGTACTGTAATGTTATCCGTAATGTTTAATGGGTATGCTGTGCATACCTATTGGTAATATTGTCAGTTTTAATTGTTGCTTAGCAATAACAATGTCAGTCTTAATTGTTAACCAGCAATTCAGCGGCAATAAGATGCATGCTAATAATTTTCTTCGCAAGATGTTAATAAAAGAAGAAATAATTTTTGCTGTAAAAACTGTTTACAGAAGAGGTCTAAGTGCCATATTAAACGTAGGGCTATTTACAATTTATTACATAAGTTTCAAACTAAAGTCACCCACGCAGAGCACAAAGAAGTTCACGACACGATTAGTTGTAGAGTATTCCAACATTTCGCATCAAGTTCTAAATGTCCATTCCATGTCTGGTACATGGATTGCTGAAATTGCGTACTAATTCTTGATCAGTATGGAGTTTGTCCTAATTTGTTTCGTAACATATTGTGGTCGGATAATGTCACCTTCAAGGTATCGGAACATGTAAATCGGCTTAACTGTACTTATTGGTACAGAAAAAATCATCATGTTGTTTTGAAGTGAGATCTGAATCGCCCGGTGTAAGCAACTGGGGTGAAATTTCGGCACATGCATTAACTGAAATGGAGAAAACTACTTAGCTGTACTTCGGGGAGGTTGTATGAGGAATAGTTATCTATATGAATCTCCTGCTAATTATGCTAAAGATGCTCGAATGCACCTTGATGGAGTTTTTAAACAAAGCGATCGGACAGCGTACATCAATTGAATTTCCATAACATTCACCCGATCTCATACCGATAGACTTTTTGTGTGGGGTGTGGTTAAAGACGAAATATATGTGAGGAATCCACGAAATGTTTAAGATCTAAAACCTTACATTACGAAAGCCTTCGAAAATCTGGTTCAGCTGAGTGATTGTGTGTATTGGAGTATTCCAGATGGACTGACTACAGCTGTGCGTTAATGAAGAAGGGAAATACTTTTAGTATAAAAGGGAAATATCAATACCAAGTTAACATTTGGGAAACTTCGAATATATATTTTCTATATTTTCCCGCTAATTAAATTGAGATCAAATACATCGAAACCAAGACACGTTTCAAAGATTGATCTCTCAATTCAATTCTATGGAAATTGTTGAATACTTGCAGAGGCACTAGTTTCAATTGTTAACTACTACTTCAACAAATATATTTTAATAAACATTACATTCAAGTAACTTATCTCACAGCAACGCGCAATAAAAGCCTTGGTGTAAAATTATTACATAATCAAAAATCCAAAAGAACTTTTGAAAATTTTAATGTTGTTAAACTTATCAGCTTATACCATGTGCCCTAAAGGTATGGAATAATCGTTTTGCAGGTTTAACCAGACGTTGTATTAAAAAGTATTTCAAATAAAAGTTACTTAAAAAATTATTCCACATATTTTGGCGTCAAACTATATTTTTGATGATGACGTCATTTGGAGTTATGACGTCATCAATACTTTTTTAAATAAAATACCCGGTATATTATTGGTTTTTACATTAGTCTAAGTAATACCTTTTAAAATGGTATAAGGTTTAAATGGTACAAAGTGAAGTTTTCAAGATTATTTGAGTGCTAATCGGAAAAATTTTGATAAGTTTAGGATGCTATGGAAATTGTTTTCATAGTTTTCAATAAAAAGTAGGAAACTGTCACAAGTTTATAGTAGTAATTATTAGTGTAAAATGGTGCATTTAACAGAAAAAGAAAGAATTATCATTTTAATAATGATTGATTATGGAGAACAACGGAGAATACAAAAGGAAGTATGTACTCTTTTTAATGAGATGTCTCCAAATCGTGAGCCGATTACTCAGTCAGTTCTCATTAAGACTGTAAAGTGGTTTAGAGAAACCGATCATGTTAGAGATGTTCCTAAAATTGGTCGATCTATTGATGCGACAAACGATAATAAGAAGCTAAATGTGTTAATAGAACTGGTTGAAAATCCGCACTCATCGACTCGCTTTAAATCACAATGTAAGTAAAGGTTCCATACATCGCATTTTAAAAAAGCAAAAACAGCATCCTTATAAACCTATTTTACTGCAAGAATCATCCGAAGATGATTATAATAGACGTGTTGCATTTTATGAATACATTTTGGAACGAATTAACAATTGTCAAAACTTTGTAAATCAAATTATATTTTCCGACGAAGCCATTTTCTATCTAAACGGAAGAGTGAATAGGCACAATTGTCGGTACTGGTCCGCTAGCAACCCTCCTTGGATAATTGAAACTCATACGTAAACACCACAGAAACTGAACGTTTGGGCAGGAAGTTGCAGTGGCTACATTATTGGTCCCTTTTTTATTCATGGAAACCTTACTGGTGATCGGTATTTATAATTGCTACAAAAACAAATAATTCCGTTTTGTTTAGCCCTATTTCCCAACAACAACAACATTTTGTTGCAACAGGATGGGGCACCACCTCACTTTGAATTAAATGTACGTAGGTACTTAAATAAAGTGTTTCCTAATCGTTGGATAGGCCGAAGTGGTTTTGTGGAATGGCCACCACGATCTCCCGACCTTAGGCCTTTCGATTTTTTATGGGGGTGACCTGAAAAATAAAGTTTACAAAAACCTCCCTAATGATCTGGCAGAATTAGAACAATGGATACGAGTTAAAATAGCAAAAATATTGCCCGACACCCTAAGAAATTCAGTTCGTGCCTTTTCTGACCGATTGGGTCATTGTCTCGCTATTAATGGACAACATTTTGAACATTTATTATATTAGATGTTCTGTTTTTTACAAGTTACTGTTTTTAAGTAATAAAAAATTAGTGCCTTTCTCAATCTTTCAATTTATTAATTAACGTTCAAATATCTTGAAAAATGTTAACTTTACACCGTTTAAGCCTTATTCCATCTTAAAAGGCATTACTTAGACTACTATAAAAAACCAATAATATATACAGGGTGTTCCATTTAAAAAAGTATTGATGACGTGAGAACTCCAAATGACGTCATCATGAAATGTTTAGTTTTACGCCAAAATGTGTAGAATATTTTGTTAAGCAACTTTTATTTGAAACATTTTTTAATACGTCTGGTTAAACCTGCAGAATCATTACTTCATACCTTTGTAGAAAACGGTATATGGGATTTGGCGAAATTACAATAATAATTATATCTACATATAAACAAAAATATTTAAAGTAATTGCATTATGTAAATACGCAAAGCGCTTAGCCATTGGAACATTTTATAAATAACTTTAACCTCCAACATTTAATGATTTATTTTTAAAACACCTTGTGTAAATGGCATCATTGTAACATCCCGAATTTTTATTCAATTTTGATTTACGTTAATATTACAACATGGTGTACTGACGATGGGATGGTGCTTCAGATGTTAAGTTATAAAGTATGGAAGGTAGGCCATTAATTGAATTATTTAACGCCATTTCAATTTTTTAATCAAAATACAGGGTGTATCTGAAATAATCTCAAATACAGTATGTATTCCCATGTACCAAAGCAAACAAAACTGTCTTATACCAATTTGCTGTTAATTACGTATTTTTAAAGATACTGGCTATTAATGCTTTTTAAACTTGGTAACGCTGTACGATTAAATGGAGATTAGATAGAATTGAGTGAGTATGAAAAATTTAAAAATTTTGATTGTGTTGCAACTATAGGAATGAAGCTTTTTAATGAATTCTAGTTTAAAAGATGTTCAAAATGTACTCCATCAACTTTTTGATATTTTATAGCTATGAGTATTATGCTTGTCGTTAGATTTTGTTGTTTCTGCTTCTGCTTCTGATTGTTACGCCATGGTTGATTCTTTGAATGAGTTGCTCTTCTATCTGTATTTCTTCTTCAGAAATAATGCTTTTAAAGTTCCTCATAGGAAAAAAATTCAATCAATTTAAATCTGGACTTCTTGAGGGTCATACTGCCGATTCATTTCTGCCTTTCCTCCACTCTGGAAATGTTTGGTTTAACCATAGCCTGAAGTGAATGCTCCAATGAGCTGGTATTCCATTTAATTGAAAGCAAGTCAACAGTAGTGGTAAAATGTAAGGTCCTATTGAAGACTCCCGGAATTACTGCCCATACGATTGCACTAAAACGAGTTTGTTAACTGCTTTAAAACTTTTAACAAGGATTTTCATCTGCCCTTTGGTATATACTATGTCTGTTAAATACCCCGTTTCTAGTGAAATTTGATTCATTCACCCGTCCAAAGAAGTTTTATGACAAAATCGTGATTAGCATATTGTGGTTGAAGCAACCAAGTGCAGCCACTCATTCTATATTGCAACCCTTGAACTTTTTGGAAGTGGTATGATATAATTCGTTTTCTTTTAACACACAATGGACAGCTCTATGATTAAGATTTCTTAGTCGCACATCAGAGCAGGTACTTTGTGTGGGTTCATCTTCAAGTAAGTTAAATTCATATCCCATGATAACAACAATATTAATTCAAATTCAGTGCTTATAAAAATAAACGAAAGAAATATATTGATCTAAAATGAACGAAATACGAAACATACGCAATTAACAAAACTAAAAGTGCACTGATAAAACTACACAAAAAGATCTGAAAATTATATCACAAATTTAATCTTTCGCAAATCAATTTCGTTTGTTCTCTGAATACTGTAACATCATTGTAATATGTTAAAAAAAGGTTAGCATGTTAAGAACTTGGGTACTGGTACGATAGTGTAAGAAATCATGCATATATCATTAACTTATTATTTGTCAGGCTTAAACTTTGCTTAAATAGTAATACTTTAATGTATTTATCAAAGCAACCAAACCTAGGAAGGCATGCATGGCGAAATGATTATATGACAGTTGTAGTTCAAGAGGACCAAAGGAATTTCCGCATTCCGAAGTCTCAACGACAAAACAAACAAGCAAACAAACAATGCTTTATACTACTAGGCCGTCCAAATGTCGTAGATAGGCGTGTTTGAAATCAATCAGGGAGTATATGATTTCGAGTTTTTCTGCATTGATTATATTTAAATTAAGAATGTTTTTATTACTTTGCTCTCAATTTTATTGCGCAACCATTACAATGGTCACAGACCATCCCTACTAAATTTGTAATGAAAGCTTTCGCATGATTTACATATCCCGAAATTTGGATTGTTGCGTGCTTGTCTGGATGAATTTGGTGAATCCAAAGCTGCCCAAATTCTTTGTGGTTTAGGGTCGTATTCTTCACTACTTTGTGTAGATTTTGAAAAATTATGTCTTCGCTAGACTTGTATCCTTAGTTAGGACATCAAGTACTATTTACCAACTAGTCATTCTTATACCTACCAACACGTTTTACTAACACTCGGTTAATCTACCTATGTAGTATTAAAGCTGTAACTCAAAAGACATTGATTTTTGGTGGTGCATGATCTTTTATAACTTTTCGTTTCCATGATTGCGAATTTTTGCGAAGTCGTTGTAACCAATCCTGTCTAAGCATTTTGAAAGTTTGTCTGTATCTTTCTATTTCAGAATCATTAAAATTCCCACGGCTTCTAGCAATATTTGCAAGTTGCATAGAGGCTCTAAGTTTTATTGCTACCCGTCTGGATTTCTTTAGAAACGTATTTCTAACTGGCGCATTACACTTGTGAAACTTTAAGGCTAGGTTTTATTTTACAAAGCAAATATTTAAGAAAATATTTTAGATTTTACTATTTAATTAAACTATAATATTTGCTTATATTGATTATGCCTTAATTAATTTATTTAATTAATGCGTAATGATCAGTATTGGATCAAAGTCCGAGGTAGTTGTAAAATCCTTGACATACATTTGCGTTATTAGCCTGACCTTGATCAAAATGGGGAGTGAGGTCATTGACCTAATTTGACTCAATTATTGAGGAGTCTTGACCTGACCTTGACTCAATTGTGAATCAAGAAACCCCCCTCGCCTGTTACTAATAATTTTTATAAAAACATTAAAAATACATCAAATTAGGGAGGAAAGCAACAAGAAAGTACAACACTATCATAAACTATCATAAACTATCATAACTATAACTATCATAAACAAAACAACAGAACGGCTTCAAAAACAGACCTGAAAATGAATATTCCCGTGTGCGATCCGCTATACAAGAACAGTTCTCTAGAAGGCATTATTAAAAGCTAACTCCGATTATCCCCGTGTTTGTGCCGATATACAGCGAATAGCTCTGGAAGACATCCAAAAAAGCTAACTTCGTTTATTTCCAATGTACAGTGTATAGCTCTTTAGAAAGCATCTTCAAGAGTTATCAGGAATTCTCCTCATGTACGAACCCCTTATACAATAATAGCCCTACGAGTAAACCTGGACCGCAACCGCCCGCTGAAACTAAACCTACGGCTTTAAGTTTACTTCGTAAAAACAGCCAGGAATTTAACGAAATCCTAAGAGGACTATATATTTCAAAGTAGTTACGAGGGTTGCCTTTTAAGTAGTTACAAAAACTAGGAAAGAAAACAAATTTTTTGGAACAAACTGTTGTATTGTTTTTCAAAATATTCACCTTTAAGTT
>JAHWXV010321065.1:0-13490 GCA_024586415.1 Phrixothrix hirtus
TATATATATATATATATATATATATATATATATATATATATGTACCCAAGCTGTTCGAAACTTTGCTCCCCCCAGAATCCGTGGAGCAGCCCGATAAATCGGAGAGGGATTCCGGACCACTGGTTCTACCCTCGTGTGGTAATAAGACTATTTTCGGTTTGGACATTATATAATTCATACCCTTTAACACAGGGGAAACGAGCAGTTCGTCGCACACTCACGTAGTGCCCTTCATCCCATTAGCACGGCCAACACCTTAGGATTTGTGTTTATGGCACGCCACTCAGAACTCGTTTTCTTGTCATTCGCCAAGTATATACTTTATAGTATCTGCTAGCTTTGGTTTGGACCGCATCTTACCTGGGGAACTATTGATGTTTGGAATCCGATCGCTACGAATCAAACGCTACCATGCAAATTTTGGTCCGCCCCAGGCATTTTATTTACCCGGTACCCTCCATATCTGGAGAGCGTTCCTCTATCCGCCCGCCTAGGGAGGCACCTGATGGGGGATTGTAATAAACACTAATTAAACAACTTTACAGCTTATTTTATTGAAAATAAAAGGATTCGAGTTAAACCAATCCATCCCCTGAATTAAAATAACTAATATTAATACTATCAAAGTAAAAATTTGTACTTTAGTTAAATTTACTGCTTATACAGTTTTTATTATTATTTACTAAGTTAAATATTCCATTTTATCTAATATACCTAGAAAATATTTATTTAGTATTAACATCTTTAAAACTACTGCTATTCATATTAAACTTATTATTCGCGCAACGGAGTTTAACTTGTTAATAAGTACGAGAATTGAAAACGCTCGAATTGAAATAATAACTCCAATTTATTTTAGTGTAAATATTTTCTCATGCCATTCCACAAAATGTCGACATATTCTGTCAAACACTATTTTTTAGCGAATTATCTAGGCGAACGTAGTTAAGTGTACGTATATAATACCGCGCTCTTATTAAATATTTGATAAGAAATGTATGTCGGCCACAAATATGTATACCAATCTGAAAAACGCTTTAGACTGTTCTACTATTTTATTTTGGAATATATTTAGGTAAACTACACATACAGAATCTAAAATATTTGATAACTCAATGGATTAAAAAGAATTATAAAGTAAAATAAATGTTAAACCAATAATTACCTTAGTTTAATTAAAATATATGTAGTTAAACGGAAATAAATTATTAAAGTATAACCAAAAATAGTTGTAAGGATTTTAATGCATAAACCGAATGTAAATAAAATCACGCGAAAGCATATCCATATAATAACTTAAGGAATTCAAAAGTCAATGATATGTTTGATAAACCTAGGATAAAATAAAATACAATTTGATGTATTCAATGACCCTAGGGATAGAAATGCCATGTAGTATTTAGTAAACAGAAATTAGGGATACCTATATAAAACTGTAAATAGTAGAATACTTTAGGAAACTATTCTAAATAGAATTAGTAAGACTTGAACTTTTACAATGAATTTTGATTATATTACATAATTCTGCATGAAACAAGATTAATTTTGATTATAAATGAGGCAAATTTAGGAATACAAAAGTACATGCTCTTTGGTTCTCATATACTAAATAAGTTACTTTCCCTCCCTGAATTTAAATCGTAGAATCTCTTCTCGATTTAGTTTATCCTCAACATACTCTCGGACTACCTTAAAGTATGAACTCCTGGTGAACCGTTCCATAACATCTACGGAAGTTTTGAGGTATTAAACTCCCCTTGTATAAACCTCCAAGGAAACATCAAAAAACTTATTCAATGGTATTGCTTCCTAGCGAAACCTTCTTCGATATTAAGCAGATCTCAGGTCTATTTTTAGACTAATGTGAAGTACACGTAACCACGAATAGCCACAATGAAACTATATTGCTGTAACCCTTCCGTAACTAAAAATATACTTACCCCACTTCCAATGCCCTGAATGTACGCAAAAACGATTTAAACTAGGCATGTAAAACTATCATAGCCATATTGTATCCTAAGCTAGTGCACATAAATCTTAGAGTAGAAATTATAGATAGAATATCTTGCCTTGCACGCATAAATTAACTTAGACTAATAATTGTAAATAGTGTACATATACGAAAACATTTTATATGATTAAATGAAATAAAACCTATCACGGAATTGATTGAATTAACAAATAGACCACTTACAATTTCAAATAAATTAAAATGGTTATATTCCCTATATTATTGAATAAAGCTTCTATAAATATCAAACATACGATTCTTTGCAAGATACATATGCAAAACAATCATCAAACGTAAATCTCACCTACGAACTAACAATTACGAGCGACAAATAAGTATAAATTAACGCCACTAGAGCCCAGAACCCACGCCAACGAATATTTGACTGAAATAACTAATGAGGACGAACGACAAAAAGTATTTGTTGTAAAATAAATATCGTAACGCACTCAGAACAAAAAGACTTCCTATCTTCTAACGCTAGAATCCTCACAACGTTAACAAAGAATTATATTCTTAGGGAAGCAACGCGATAAAAAGTAATAAATATCACACGATCGAAATGTTTCGTAAGATGTTATAAATTATAGGATTGCAATTTGTCGCCCAAGCGGAACTATAATAACCGTCAATTATAACGTTACAAGGCTCTAGATATAATAAATGATTTCGAATGTTACATCGTAACCGAGTAATTGGGCATGAAAGGGTTTGCCACTAAATGGGTGCTACGTTTGTTAACATTCGGCCATAAGCGGTTAAGAATAAAAATAAATTTGTGCGTCGAGTATAATGCAATTTTCATTTTAAACAATGCTAACATCGCGATTTTTACCGCCATAGGAGATACTAACGATAAAACTTTCTGGCGAGATAAGAGCATATGTTTTCTGAGATATTTAAAGCATGCTACTCATAGATTGTTTGTGAAGCGGTATCACAATAACAGGAAAGTACTTCGTCAATCTTTTAAACCAATGAGACTAAAATATATTAAGATAATTCTCGTTCCAATACAAGTATTAACGAATTAGAATATCATTTTCTACCACATCTATCTTATTCGCGTAATATAACTCCCTCCGACATCCTTTCTCACACAACTAAAGCAGTTTTTTGAAGGATAGTGGTTTGCAATAGATAGACATGTTAAACAAATGGTTTCCAAATATTTCACATACGTCGAATAATCGCACTTAGGGATTAAATATTGGTTTATAGGTATCGCTGATCTAACAAGGAAACATTCTCGAGTATTCGCCTACGATTTTGATAAAATTTAAATGTGTTATAGACAACTAATGTCTAAGGGTCGTCTATTTTTAGTAAAATGCCTCAAAAGCTGTTTTAAGAAGTGAAAATAGCCCCTATAGTCGGTACTGTACCTCATTTTAGCAGTTCCACGTAGAAGCCCTGATCGTATTTTAATCGAACGCCAAAATATTCAATGTGATTCATAATGAAGACTAAATTTCCGTCAACACTCATATTTTATTTTGAAGGCGAAAACTGCAGTTTAAAAAATTAGAGCTGCTAACTGTACCTTCTAATATAATGTAATTTTTCTAAGAAAGATATTTTGTTATGAAGGTAAAAATAAAATTTAAATTGTTTTTGATTTTTATAGGATATGATTTTAAATAGGAATCTATCTTTATAGCTCTAGAAGATATTCATCTGAACTTAAAGGAGTTATTGCAAAGCTTTTTTTATATTTAATAGTCACCCTTGCTGAGGAGGTCTAGGATTTGACATTTGCAAAATTAAACTTTAAATGCTTAGAATCCCTCAAACTATTTTCGTTCCTTACATGCTTTCAGCAAAATTTTAAAAATGAACAAGATTCACTTGATGTTAAAATATTATGGTTATTTTAGAGTAGAAGAAAATTAAAACAGGTTATTTTTTAATTTATAAAAAAAACACTTAATTTTAATTGTTTCTTATGAACTTGCAATGTACATTTTGTTATACGTGGTTGGTTCGAGCGTTTGTTGATTAGATTGGTAACTTCATGTTATAGGCGCAGTTTTAAAGTAAAACTAAGAATTACGTCAACAAATTAGTATTAAAAATCGTAAATTTGGAAGGGCGTTGCTTAATCTTTATTACTTGATTGCAAATGATCAACTAAAAGTCTATTAATTAACCAAACAGTATACAAATAAATATATATGTATTTAGGAGAAATAAATAATGTCCATTAGAGAAACACTTACATTTCGAGTCAATAAATTAAATCTGTGGCGTGCCAAGGAACTGCGCAATTCCATTGCAGTTTTGTTAATAATATGCAAAGTACTAACGCATCAAAATTCTATAAAAGTGTAGTGCACGTTTGGAAAGAACAATTTAATTCCGTTCCGTTATAAATGTTTATTATAAATAAATAAATCGCTGCTTTATGTTAAAAAAACGTTTTAAATTACGAACATATTCACAATATAATTTTTGCAAAACATTTATTTATTTTATTCATCGAAATACAAGAAAATAGATATTGACAATTAGAAATTATTTAAATAAACAATATCTAATTATCTTAAAAGAACAATTATATCAAAATTTAATATTCCAAGAACCCAAAGCGAGCCAGACATGCACATGTACCGATTACAGAAATTCTAAGAAATTATGCTGATAACCGAAATGTACAAGTTTGACGTATTAAAAATACAATCAATAATTAGCCTTATAAACAAATACTTGCATTCATTTTAAAACAAGCTGTAAATAAAATATACTGTTAAATGAAAAACATCTAGGTTAAAATTAAGAAAAATGTTTATAAAAATGCAGGATTTTAGAATTCCTTAAAATACTGAATTTTATTCTTTTAATAAAAATGTAATAATCCGATCAAAAGGAGGTTAGTTTTAAAATTCGTTGGAGCCGTCATCACAGCTATTACGCCTGAAAAAAAATCAAAAAGTCCAAAAAAATCGAATTTTTAGAATTTCTCCTATTATCCCTACCCTTGAGGGGGGAGGCGGATAGAAATGTAGATAAACAAACCTCCGAACTAGCACGACTAAAAAGACATCCGTCCGATAAGTCCTTCAGATAGTCTTTCTTTGAGAATGAATAGCAATTTATTGTTATAAACCGCATTCCGACTGACTGAGAGATGTATGCTACTAATTTTGTTTGACATTTACCTAAATCCATCACCGTTGGGAAACGAAATTTCCAAAACACTTGATCGAATAATATAAACAACGCAAACACAAAAGCGTAACATTGAACTCTATGTTAAAGAACTACCCATACATTTAATGTGTACCGTTCTACAGTGTAGAGATCTTATTTGATACGCACAGAACTCAAACATTGCCTAAGTACAGAATATCCGCGATGTACAGACCCAGTCCTTCAGACACTCAAATATTGCATACACTGAAAACCAAATTACACTAGAGAATACCGACGTTGTCTATATTAAAACTTCGGACTATTCAACAATTAATCGGTTATCGTTCGATAACCTATAGCTTAACCTGTCTACTCAGAGGAATACCGTTATGCAACTAATCAAACGCGTGCGCGAAGCCACAGCTAATTGCTTACAAGGCCAGACCACGTGTTATTGGACTTGATACATACATCAGCTGTCACCCCTAAAAAAGTCAGACCAAGATTCAGACTGCAATATTGGAAATAATAACTTTAATAGTTCATAATTGTAAATATTATCTGTACAAATTCTTTCTTATATTTTTGTAACTGAATTATTTTAACCTGCATAGTCAATTTAATGGAAACAAAAACGCTAAACATATTTAATGCTAAAGGGATCGCCTTATATTTGAATAGCAACAAATTAAATCGGCAAATCATTGTGATAAATGTAATAATAACCAGCCACTGAAAACCTGAGTAATAAATAGTTAAAAGCAAAACTAAGAGTATTAGTGAATAATAAATATAATATGCTACTAAAAATTGTGTACACAAGATAAATGTTAAAACCATTGTATACAAGGTACCGACAAAAAGTTATAAAAGTCGTAAAACTAAAGTAAACGTATACGAGGTATCTTCGAATAACAATAATTATTTTAACGCTACTAAATGTTAATTTAACAAATTCTGTTGACAGTTCGTGTCAGCAAAATACGTTGTTTGAGACAACCTACAGAACCCTATCCATCTCTGACTGTCAGTTGCTCGGCAAACTTGCCGTGAACGCTGTTGTTACAAAGACTACAACCAAAGCAGACGTCACAAAGCTGCATATAGTATTGAATTAAAAATGCGCTACTTATTATCTATATAAAAATTTAAGCGCAGTAGAATGTGACCTTATAAATATAAATACTGCGAGAGATAAAATTAGCAGTACCTAATGAGAATTCTTTAACTTAGAGAATAATTGCGCATTCATCGCAACATCGTAAGTTAGAAGTGATAACTAATTCCCTAAATGTAATAAACCTATTAATGAAAAAATAGTGCTTCAAAATGAAATTAAACAAGTTAATTTATGATCAACAAACGACTATAATGGTGCAGAAGTAGTGAAAGAAGCATTATTAGACTTTCAAGCAACATACAAAGACATAGAAGCTGACTTACATTGGATGTCGAGTACCACAGAAGCTCCTGAAAATTCCTATACAAGAGGTGAAGAAAAATTAATATAAAACAAATACAATATTTTAGAATTGGAGACCTTGGACTACTTTCGTTTAAGTGAACATATCGATTAGTTACACGAAAAACTAACAAATAAACTGTGGAAGAAAAGAGTCAATAATGAAGTGAAATTATTCATTCCAATATATAATTTGAAACATATTTACAATTCTCACTAAACCAGCTTTCGTCTAAAAATGGATTCTGGAAGAACGCTAGCAGCTGAAGGTAGGAAGCAAGATAAATGTTTGTTAGAAACGGTTTTGGCAAGTACACATAGTTTAAAAATAAATGTAACTGCGATAGCAAGTTTCTAAAGTTTTCTTTTCAAATAGTGTCGTTTTCACTACACACCACCTTTTTGGCATTGCTTTGTTTAACTGCAACTTACGTAGTCTGATGTATGTGGCTTAACTTTCGACGTCAGCAATTTTTATAGTCATTACCTGGGTTTTTAATAGAAAAGCCATTTTTGAAAGTGCTTTCCCAAATTTCTTCTATTTTAGTGCTTTATATTTGTTAACGTCATTTCAATAAACGACATGGGTATATTATTTTAAGATTTTTTCCTATTAAACATAAATTTTGCTTTTTCAATTAAGTGAATTTATCTTGGCATTTACTGCCGTATCGTTTGGATTACTGCAGCAACCCTCACCAAACTACAGCCCGCTCCTGCGCTGTCGTAACACAGACATTGACACCGCAGTGATTCTTCCCTTGGTCGTCTTGCAGAAGATGCTGAATACGCCATTAAGGTTAAATTCTGCTTTTTATAATCGCTATATATGTAATGCCAATTAAATTTCTTCTGACACTCTTGACGTAGTATGTACACCACCGGTCGTCCGTTGGATGTTACTAACTGACCAGATCATGGTGATCATGATAGTTATTTCGGACCTTCTCCTAATTAAAATACTATCAACATCACGCTATCGTTCTACGTAGCAGTTCGAAACAAATAATTAATTAAATGTTTATAAATTTATAATAAGGGTCACTCTTTAGATTAAAATCCCATATCGTACTATAAATTAGGATTTATCGTATTCTTATTTTATAAATGAATAAATTACTTATATTTATCTATATATTTGCGTGTAGGGAATCAATCAGTTGCTAACATTACTTCGCGATCCTTGGCAAAGGCATTCAATATAAAACTACCTATTATTCTAGGAATAATTTAACAACCCTTATTACTTGGCCAACTCAGGGTGTTTATCGTTCATACAAGGTGCCAGTGGGCATGATTAACTTAACGATTGCGTGTTTGTTCTGGAGATCAATGAAGTGCTGTCTGCAAATAGTAGTTATCTACCTGTTATAACAATCATTTTGAAAATTTGTCTCATTAAATTAACAATATTTTTGACGCTATGCCTAACGTGTGTTACAGACTGGGTTCTGAAAATAAAAGTTAGATACGTTTAATTATTGACAGACAATTGGTTAGTCTCTATAAAATGATACCATGTCTTTCAGCGGTCAGTAAGTTAGCAATTACTAGAGTGATTACGCGTTTCGTTGTCGATCGCTGCCTGTGCTCCGTTTATGATCGACTGGCGCCTTTACTCGCTAGATCTCCTTCTAAATCTCCAGTCGCGAATAGCTACTTCAAGTAGAGGATGAAGGTATTCAGAAAATAATGAGAATAATTTTAGAAAAATTTTTAGAGGCGACCGGGAATCGAACCCGGGCTTTCAGATTTGTACTCTGGCGTGTTATCCATTACACCACCGTCCTGACATCCGGCTCCTATGCAAATTTTTCTTCAAATATGCCACTATGAACAGGATATATAAGAGTTTACCTTCACTCACGACCACCCTTGGAGATGACTAACTACAGACTATTGCGTGGACTGTATTCCTGTAGGGTATTGACTTCTGCGCGTTTTAACTTAATAGGGGCGTTTGAAGGCGTTATGGAACAAAATCTATTTGGGCATATTAATATTATTAAACTATATGAAAATCTGGAAAATTTATCTCAGGTATATTTAATTATATGTTCATTTTCATAAATATTTAGTAAACCATGCAGCTGTACATCACTTTAAATTGTGGTCATCAAAATATTGTCTACTACTTATCCATTCCTGGAGTTGATATTGTACTAGCATAGTTAATGACAAAACCCCACAAGAAAAAAGGTTGCTAAAATTATCTCGTACTCAAAATTTGATTTATGTATTCTTCCGTCTACATGAAACAACCCATTTCTTGAATCTAAAAACGGATCAGATGACTTGATTGTACTTTGCAAAACGCTATTTGATTTCTGCAGTGGTATATTTTTTTCTTGTATCATATGTACGAGGGCTGTCCCAAAACTATCCAACCTTCTTTCATGTCTTCGCGCCTGACAATTCTAGCGCCCTCAGCCGGGTACGAGTATCAACGGCAAAGCTTTACGAACTCCCTCAATGCTGCAGTGTTCGTCTGAACACCTTAGTTTACGTGCAGCATGCATTTGTTTACAACGTATTGTTTACGTTCGTCGCATTTTGCTATTGTAGAAAGATCGGAGCAACGAATTTACATCAAGTTGTACGGCCTTCAATGACAACACCGGCTAATATCGAACGTATGCGACTTGCGATCAACGAAGACCTTCGATTGACTATGCAACAACTAAAATGTGATCTTGGAATACCAAAAACTAGTGTTTGGAAGATGTTAACTGCATCACGATAACACGCTAGCGTATGCATCGAATCTTGTACAGCAATATTTGACAAAGCACAAAGTCGTACAGCTCCATCAGCCTCCATACAATCCTAATATAGTACCCTGCGACATTTGGCTGTTCCCAAGATTAAAAATGCCGCTCAAAAGAAACCGATTCGACGACAAAGAAACAGTCGAAGCTATACCAAAAAACGAGTTCTAGGACTGCTTCCAAAAGTAGAAAGGCCGATAGCAGCATATTCTGCAATTATATGGGGACTACTACCGAAGGATGCCACCAGACCGATGACAAAGAATAACAGCAGTGGGGAATTATGAAGAAAGGCCGGATAGTTTTGGGCCAGTCCTCGTATAAGACGTGGTAATGCCTTTTGGTATTCCGTTGTAATGAATTCCTCAATTTTTCTTTCATTTATTTGAAATACCTTGCAATTTTTATAAATTTCTAAACAGAGCGCAGTTATGTAATTAGGCAAAATTTTCAAGAAAGTGATAAGTTTAAGTTTATTTAGTAACGGTCAAAGCAATCTTCGATTTTTTGCGTTAAGGTAAATTCTCTAAATTTTTGATAATTCCTTTGCTTAATAATCAACTAACTATTCCGGACCAGACCGCCATCGTCTTGCCTTTCAATTCCTTAGGAAATGTTCCCCGTCAAGTGATGTCAGCCGGGTTTTCTTTTGAGACCATGTGTCTGCAATGATACTTTCAAATCAGCTGTTGAAGTTTAGCCCCTATGGGCCCGACAAATACCTTTGAACGATTTAGTTGGTCTCTAAGACTGGAATATACTATTATAGAGTCGCTCCACAAATTGTGTCGTCTACTTTGATATCTAAGGTTGCGTTAATCTTCTGTATCAACCGTATTAATAAACAACTCTTGGTAATGGTTTGAATGGCACTACTCTCAGTTTGGTGCATACAAAATGTGCTACCCTTTCGGCATTAGTATTACTTGATCTTATCTTCAGGTATGCTCCATACGATTGCTCACTTGCTAAACCCATGCACTCGAGTCTTGCTTGAGTTTTTTAATATAAATTGTCGATATATCGTAAAATTATTAAATAATTCGAGTTCGTTATAAAACGTATTCTACGATGCGATAATGTCGAGTGGCGCCAATTCGTCCCATTCAACCTTGAGCATCCAAAGTTTTTATAAGATATTTGCCCGAATTATCATCGGTTCCACCACCCTAAAAGATCGAAGGTTTTCGAAGCTATTGACAGCACAAACCGTTTTGTTACCTTAATTTCATCTGACTGAATAGTTTTTGCGGTATACTCTAAAGAATCTTTCGTTGCTAAGGTTTTTTATGTTATCAGTCACGATAAAGCACCCTAGCCGTTTAGTTCCATTGCTTTACACGTTCCTTAAGAATTATGATTCGTTCTAAGACTACTTACGGAATAGAAATCCGTACGCACTCAGTCCATCTGTCATTTCTTTGGCGATATTTAGGGCGTTATTCACGGACACTGCCTAAGTTTTTAAATCATCGACGTATATATTTCTCATTATTTTGCTTACTTCAGGTTTCCGCTGTTCTATATCCAACAATATTTGTTGAATACATCTTGTTGCGAGAAAATTTACTGGCGCCTAAATCACAGTATTGAGGCGAAACAATTTGGGTTCCAACTTCGAATTTAGTTTCTAAACAATTCTTTGCAAAACTTGATCTTTTAGCTATACATTTACTCTGCCTGCGTTAGTCGTTATAACCACGTCGTGTTAAGAAATCGAATCAAGATGTTAAAAAGCTCGTCTTAAATGCTGCTCGCTATTTTAGCGCTTGCGTCGAATACCACCCATAACTTCGTGATAAGAGAAGATTCATTTATGACCCCATGATGGGGTAAAACGTACATAGAAAATTCGCCGTCATTATTTTAATCTGATGCTATCCGTGCCATATATTTTTTAAATATTAGCCAAAGATGGAATTTTTCACAAGGCTAACAAATATTTACTGTACTCGCTCCGGTACTTAGGAAGTCTCAAATTTGGAAGTTCATCGCCACCTTGTATAGCAGGACCATTGTAAAATCCCATTGAGCTGTTTATTATTATGAGCCACATTTGTTACGGGTGCTTGTTTTTGCTTTTTACCTTATATTTTGTTTTGTTATCCGCGATGCATTTTTTTGTCTTCGATATACCCTTAAAGAACGAGTCTTCAAAGTATCGCTTGCTATTGCAATTTTATCGGTAATCTCAATTTCTAAATCTATTTTGTACATCTAACCTAAAACCATTTCAATTTTCTCCGCTCTTAACTGTAATTGCGCTAATTCCACCTTATTTCCGCTTTCTAATATTAAAACTCTAAAAAATCTTTAAACGTTTGAAATTATTTTACCATTTGTTTTATTTTTGCTAACACACATTCGATCGATTCATGTGGCTGCTGTCCGGCAAGCTCCGCGGTGGTTTTGGTACCCATTTTGTAAACAACTTGACGATATACAATAATTATATTCGATATTCAACTATAGGTATACTATTAAATTAGCCGTAACTAAATTATGGGTACGTCCTAAGCAAAATTCCGCTACTGGCTTCGATAAATACAACCCTGTGATATCGTTATTGTTTGTTTTTAATTATGCCCTACAAATTAGCGAATTCTATTTTGTCTAACGCCCTCTTATTTTTGCTTCACTCTGTATATAAAGTTTATCAAAGTTAATTAAGGTAAGTTGTCATTATTTTCTGAACGCATCTCGTATGCGGTTTTAAAGCCTCGTAGTTTTAATAATTCATTTATTCCTTGTTTAGTAATTTGATTTTTGAGACAAATCGGTTCCTTGTATTAATTTCTAATAAGAAATCTTATTGTAAGCCCCTTTAATATATTTTTAATTTAATAATCAAATCCTATTTCAGGTATTTATTTAACAAATTTGATCATTAAAATCTCTTCAGTTTTGTTGGGAATTATTCTAAGTCAGATAAAGTATTTTAAATTATTTAGATCCATTACATATAAAGTTTATATATAATTTGTTAAGCAGTTTTATTAAAGGTCACTTTCAGAAAATATATTAAAGAATTTCCAGTAATACAGTCCTGGCCATATCTATTTTAAAATAATGGAATAGTCTAAGTAATGATATCACCTATGCTGAAAAAGTTTACTTCGACAACCCTCGGAATATCGTTGCCGCGATGTTCCTACCGCGAGTTGGTTCGTTTTTAAAATCGCAAGTCGTGATTGGTCAAATTTGAGGACATGGCTTAAGATGTCGCGAATAGTAGCGCTCTCGACAAGAGTCTTCAAGCAGTCGCTAAAGAATAGAGTTGTTGTTCTATGTTCTGTAAAATTTAAAGTAAAAAGACCTTCTTTGGTCAATGTTTAACCGTCGTTTTGTTTTATGGTTGTGCGTGCTTTAATTTCAGTTGTCAATTAACGGTGGAACCATTAATTGATAATCCCGTTGTAGGCGAATATATGCCCAATGGGTTCGCAAATTCCATTATAATAAAAATCAGGTGGTAAATAAATTTAAAAGAAGGTTCCGAAAAATTGAAGTAAATTAAACTCTGCAATCTCGACGTTCTCGAAGTAAGTTACTTTATATTTGTCTAACTTCGCGAAAATCGGAAGTTCTTAATTTGGCATGAGATCGCTGCTACAGTTAGGAAAGACTTGTGGTATAAATCCACTCATTTGAAATAAATTTAAATTTGCATTCAAACAATGAACTAATTTTTGCTTGAGTGTGCGCGACCAAGTTAAGAAATTACAAGTGTTCAAAATAAACCACGCTCTTTGATGGTAGCGCTTCATATATGCAATTAATTGATAACGAATTTGTCCTGTAGATTAATTTATAGCCATTTTAGTGTATAGATTCTGACATGTTTATTCCAATACTTGATTTAATATTTGACATTATTTTTGTTAAGATTTACTTGTTCTTTTATTTACTGGCATAGTTCCTAATTTTATTTTTCGGATACATATAATTTAGGTATTTGTACCATAGATCTGAGGCCTACATTTTTCTTAGCATTCATGTAAAAATAACGCTTGAGATTGCATAAATTCAGGGAAACAACCAACCCTCTTTTTAGCGACATTAGATTCAGCTAACGTTCAGTTTTGCCTTGAGTACAGACGTCAACATCTCTGTCGTA